>CM035121.1:141695352-141943837 GCA_020205555.1 Panax stipuleanatus | reverse complement strand
ATGTTAGGGATAAATTATTATTGATTATTCCACATTCCTTAATGATTATTGTTAATCGCACTTTGTGCAACTGAATTCATGTTCTATAATTATTGAACTGTGAATTAATTAAAGTTCTTTCATTCGTGAACTGTTTATGAGATAGATCTATGCTAGTTGTGTCAACTGGATCGAATATGTTTTAAATTTGATAAATCAAATAGATTTTTAAAGCTGTTCTTAACCAATTGATTTGGTAAGGACTCGAGACTGAGGAAAAAAACAATTTTATTAAAGCATTATATTGAAAAATAATTGTTGCTCGACTATTAAGTGTTTATGCATAATTCACCGGGTATGAAAGGCTGATCCCCTTGACTACCAAAAAATTTACTAAAAGGACCAGTTTAAATACTGACAACCTTAGTATATGTTCATGGTTATTTCAAACCACTCAGAATCTATTATTCAATTATTGAGACTTAATTCATGTTCTTTCACAATCGAATTCCATTGTTGAGCATTGAACGTTAAATTTCTTTTTAATCATGATATATCTCCCTTGTATTTAAACTTGCTAAGCAAATTAGTTGTTTACTCTTGCTATATCATGACGTTTATTTCAGCTAAGTCAGAGGCATCAAATAAGAAAGATAAAGGCAAGGGCAAGGTTCAGAAATAGTAGTTGTTAAAGATGTTTAATTATTATCTAATCTAATGTAATTAATTATGTAAACCTTTTGTAATAGCAAAGGTAAATTTAAGTTAAGGTTAAGAAGACCTTGGGATTATTGTTGTAAGACTTTATATTAATGAACGATGTACAATTATTATTCCACAATAGTTATAGAATGTTTATGATTATGATGTATCGTGAGCATCAAACTCGAGGTTAGAGAACCCGGATTTGGGGGCGTCACAGGTTTTCTGGGTTTATAACTTTGTGAGAATATTGTGAGATATCAGGAAGCGATTTGAGGATAGATAGCTGTTTGAGAGGACTTGACTGTTTGGAGGTGTTTAGGTTTTGGTTTAAGAGAGAGTGTATGAATTGGACAGACTTGTAGCTTTTGATGAACTTTTGAAAATGTTAGTGCCACTTGATTTGAATTTTCCTTGTTGTAACTGTTCCCTCCACGTTTCTTAGTGGGACAGTTACAAGAGTCTAATAGGTCACAATCTGTAACTTCTTCTTAACACGTCAGTTTATCAGATTTGACTTTTCTTCAACTGACTATTGACTTCTACAGTTTGTGGAGTGGCCTTATGACTTAGCTTAGTACTCCAAGATTTCTTAGATCGATCTACAACCTTTGTGCCTTCTTCGATGATCGTAGTCTGAGGCCATGCTTCAATAGATAACTTCTTCATTAGACTTCAAGAGAGTGGCAATACTCATTTGCAGCTTGTATTCTTCTGAGGAGTTACTGCTTGCTTCAGTAAAGATTCTTGTGATGCCAATCAATATTTGCACTTCTTCTGGGTTAAGGTTGCTCAGGAAAGGCCAACCTCTTAGATCAAAGCTAAGGGTTAGGTTTGTCCCTGAGGCGCTTATCAGATAAAGAGCTTTATAAACATGGTGGCTACAATGACATCACATTGGGCTTTTCTGCTGAGGAGTTCACTTACCAACTCTAGATATTATTTGATGTTGATATTTATGTAGGCTGCAATCGTGGTGTCATCATGCTCTTACACTACGATCACTGAGACTGATCGTAGGTACTCCACGATTTGAGTGGTTGGTTGATATGGGTATTAGCAGCACGTTTTGGGACGTTACTACTAATTATGGATCGTTATTTGGTTCATCAGTCACAGAGTTTTGGGACTCTGTAACTGGAATATTTTTGTTTTGGATTAGTTCATATCTCTATGAACTTGACAGGAGTGGTCTTGATATTCGTGGAGTGGTCAACAGACATGCACCATAGTTGACCTATCCTTCAAGCTTATCTCAGATCTTCTGGCAAGTATTCCACTTCTTCATTTTGCTCCCCAAGCTTCACCGTCTTCATCATTTGCATCAAGAACTTCCTCAGAATGAACAACTTCAGGCTGTACTTCCTCAGTAACAGCACTTGGTTCTGGCATTTCCTCTCCAGCATTGATCATGGTCTGATCAGGTGCAGTAGTGTGCTCTGTATGATTAATCATGACCTGATCATCTTCTATGATTCTGGTCTCTTCCACAGTTGGACCAGATGCTTGAGGTTGATTGCTTTGTTCAGCCTTTTCATCAGCAATCCTTCGATCATCTTCCTTCAATACTTCCTCATTTGCCAGAATATAATTCTTGACAAGCCTCTTCGTCCTCTTCTTTGGCTTGGATACAGCCTTTGCACTTTTGTCAGCTTCAGCCCTGACAGTTGTTTAGGATGAGAGGCTGTTGCAGCATCTCCTTCAGGCTAAAATCATCATGAATGAATAATCCTCATTGAATCATAGAGAGGTATCCTCAGAACAGATCACTCCACGATAGTTGACAAAACTACGAACGTAGTCTTTCTCATTCAGGCTTCAGTATCTACTGCACTCGTGGAGTTATGCTTCAAAGATGCATTCTTCATGATCAATACTTGATGATCCTCTGATATGAACTTCCTGGATGTTCCCTTAGGGATGATGTGCTTTGCATGGATGAGCACAATAGATCTTTTTCGTCTTGACATGAATACCCAGCTTCCATGTGAAGATCATCAACCATGAAAATCCTCATTTATGGGGACTCAGCAAGTCTTCAGGAACAGTCTTTGACTTTAGATAATATGATCAAGAGCATTGCTGAAATGTCTTGACTTTGCAGCTAGTTGAATTCTTGTGACTGAAGCTATCTGCTTCAGTATTCCTTAGTGTGGTCAGATAGACCAAGTACCTGCAGGTTAAGTAAATTTCTATTTTGGTACCCATGATTTCTTGGGTCCTGCTAGGTTAGTTTTCTCAAAATCCCAATTCCTCATATTCTTGAATTTATATCACATTATCATCAACAATCATATTTATGCATATATCAGATTTAGATATGACATTTATAATGCATGATAGTGAGTGTGTGAATGATTAAGCATTTTGCTATGACACTCTTTTTCTTTAGTTGTTTCACCCTTTGCTTGGTTATGTTCACGGATTTTGAACGTTCACAAAATAAGAATCAACTCTATTGCTTATTTGTATCTGGTTGATTCATGGAGATGATCAGTTTCTAAGAATCTTCAAGATACTCCTCTAGTGCTGATCATACTCTACATTTTATCAAAAGTACAAAACATTAGTTTGTATATATATTTACATACATACCAACCCTTCGGCAAGGGTTACTCCACTTAAGCTTAGTTAGATTTAGATTAACTTATGACATACTCAAGACTTCTTTCAAGATGTTATCTTCAATCTAAAACGTGGGTGGAAAGAAAGTTTGTTGACAATTAAGTTTTCAATTTTAATGTGATTTCTCTCTTTCCTTTTTTTAGGAAGAGTATTGTCTCTTGATAGAGTACTGTTGTAGTACATAAGGTGATGCAACATGATGTACATATAAATATTAATAAGGAACTGTACCTTTATACTGTCAGTTTCTTGACAGTCATTTGTCTTGCTATAATGAGGTTAGGCATTGATATGCATATCTTTGCATTCATTGATGACAGCTTGTTGCTCTTTTTGACCTTAGATCAATCAGGCATAGTCTTGGAGTTGAAAGCATATGAATGTCTTGGCAGCTTGAGTTCTTTGACAACCTTGAACCTCAAGGTTCAAATCCAACTGGTTAGCCAAGTACATATTGAAAGAAATCTTCTTTCTCTCTGGATAAGCATTTCATTGCATGTATAGGCCTTTCATCTTTCAGAACAGTGGATGACAGACTCTTTGCTTTTGATGCCTTTTGACTTCCCATCACTGATCTGCAGACTGCTGATTGACTTGGGACACGAATTGGCCTTGTTGCTATAGCATTTAAGAACAGGGACCAATCTGAGCAACTTTAGTTGAATATACACATTTACCAATACGCATAGTTTCAATGTGTGAGCTCATCTACAATCACAAGTGACTTACTACTAAACTAAGTTTAGAACATTGTTTGTGCCTAAGATCAAACTCAAAGCATTAGCTTAAGGATATAGCATGAGAACCTGCTCTGATACCAATTGTTAGTTCCCATAGGGCACACAATAGATCTAGAAGGAGGGTTGAATATATCCTTTTAATTTTTAAACATCTTTTCCATTTTATTTTGTATTGCTAAGTAATTAGCATATGACAAACATAAGAATCATTTCAAGTACAGCAGAATAAGTTAAAGATCCCCTTCATAGATATCTTGTTAATCCATTATTCTTTAGTTAGTTTAGATGTATGTGGTTATTACAGTTATGGCAGTTATAGCAGTTAAAGATACATAATGTACATGACTGAATGTAAAAGACATAAGGGATTTTAAGTGGTTTAGAGACTCAAGCTCCTAATCCACTCTTCTGCTTCAACAAGCAGGGATTCCACTAAGGAAGTCTTTACATCTTTGAATCACTAAGATTCCTTCAAGACCAGCAGCCTTTGAACTTCAGTTCACTTTAGAACTCTTCAAGGCCAGCAGCCTTGGAACTTCAGTTCACTAAGAACTCTTCAAGTCCAGCAGACTTGGAATCTCTTGTACCCTCTGGTACAGCAAGTCCAGCAAACTTGACTTTGATTTAGTCCCTCGAACAAGGACCCCTCAGGCCCTGGCTACTTGTTGATGTTGTTGGTGCTGAGCTGCTAAGATGACTTGAAGCTTGTTCATCCTTTGGTACTTAGCAGGTTGGTGTGATCCTCAAATTCTGCATCGAGACTGGATCACCCTTTGATGAACTGCTAGGATGTTCATGAAGCTTGACATCTTTGAGTACTTAGTAGTCCATCACTCCTTTGGTGAGGCTGATCTTTTGGTTGATGTTTGTCTTCATCAGATCTCAGCTTTGCACCCTTTCACCACTTGAGGTCTGCTAAGTCTTTGCACTTTTGGTAGACTCTGTCTGGCACTTAGCATCCCCTGAACCTTGCTTGACTGATGTGCAGATCTGGTTCTGCATCTGTTCTTCTTCAGCTCTTGGTGGTTCATGGTGATTCTTAGAGTGGCTCTTTGGATCTTCTTCCTGGTCTGCCACTCTTCTTGCTATCTTCTTGGCCTTCTCGGCTTTCAGCTTAGCTGGCATTCTGATTAGCATTCTCATTGTTGTTGAGTGAAGCCTTTATCTGTTAAATCTCTTCTCTTAGCTTGCTTCCCTTCTACTTTCGTAGTCTCACTGCCACTAAGACGTATTCTGTTCAGCTCTGTAGAACTCGTAGAGTCAACAACTTATCAGCACAATAACTCTTCAACTCAGCAACGATTCATATTTGAAGCTTCAGCTGTTAAATACCCTTCCATAAGCTTCCCGTTGGAATATAGCCATTGGAAGCTATTTGAATTGCTTCGCAGATCTCGAGTTATTTAGTGCAAACTGCTGATGTGATGTGACAACCCCTTTTTGACTTTTCTAACACAGTAGTCTACTATTTCACCTACCACATCAGAGATGTCACTTTAACGCGTTAGGTTGGTAGTCACCTTTATTTCTTATTTCTAACTCCTCGATCAGAACATCAAGAGTTGTCCTTCTGCATCGATGCTCTTAATCAGCAATGTTCGAATGTCAGTATTTATATTGAGACGTTGCCAATGCTTCAATACTCAGATGACCAAACTCTACGATTCTGATGCAAAAGACCTTGAGTTTGATGTAGTTTGTCTGATGAATGTTGCTCGCTGACTGGTTGAAACAACACTACAATTCTTCGAGTGTTCTTTGGATTTGCAATGTAGAACCTCTGTTCCTTTACTCGTGCAGTGCTTCAAAACTTCTACTTGCCTTGACTGATCTCAGGAACTGATAAATTTTCTGAATGCTTTGGCCCTTCTGGATTGCAAGACTCTTCTGATTAGTCATGCTCAGTTCTCTTTCTCCTTTTGATCTCCCGTTCTCATATCATCAATGGTCTGACCCATGCTTAATCTTCTTCGTCTTTTCTTCATAAGTTGGCCAGTATCTCTGTATAAACCGCATCAATTCCTGCTTCTCATCTGGCATGCACTACGATTATGGTCACACTCAAGATCGTCGTCTTCTGTTTATCTTGACAGCTACTGCATTACTGACTTCCTTTTGTCAGTCACTTTATCTGAAGTCTTCTTACTGTTGCTTGTGGAAGACTTCCCTTGAATGGCTACACTTGTCAATCAGAATGCTGATTGAGTTGGTAATTAGATCTTCTGATTGTTTGCAGGCCATTCGTTGAGTGCTCTCTGGCTTTCTTCAAGTAGATTGCATCTTTACAGCTCTGACCAGAAGCTACTTTCTTTGGATACTTTAGGAGTGCTCATATGTTGAGAATCGTGTTGTCACTACGATTCTACTTTGGCGTTGTGAGCCCTTGATAGACTTTGTTGAAGCCTTAGTTCTGCAGACTACAATTTTGCTTTGGTTCTGCAGACACTACGACTCCGAGAGCAGATCATATGACAGACTACCATTTCTACCTTAACACTTGTTGTCCTTGTCTAATCTAACTCGACTACGATTTCTGCCTCTGATATGATCAGTAGACTCCACAACTTCACGTGTGGCCTACGATTCTTGACTTGGCTCGGCAGGCGCTCAATTGGCGCTTAGACAGGCTGTCTCCATGATTCTGAACATGACTTCATCAATAGACTATGGCTTCGAGAAAGTCCTTATCGACACACCACGATCCTACCTTGTCTCTCCTGGCAGACTATGAAGGCTGGTGCAGTACTCGATGATCAGACAGGCCTATCTATTACATTGTGTAAGATCAACCTAACAAGTTTGATATTTCTATGTTTAGTCCTTGTACATCATATTCTTTTGAAGGACTTTACAAAGCTATTTTGTTCATGTAGGATCAACCTAACATATTTGATTATTTCATTCTAAGTCCTTGTACATATATTCCTGTTATCTATTCAAGGACTTTACAGCTTTTATCAATGCAGACATATTTGCATATTTATTTATTAAGATCATAATCAAATCTTATATAAATAGGAATAGCATTATCATACTTATTCCTAACAGTTTCATCCAGCCACAACCGATGTCGAGACATATCGCCAGGGAACCGATCCATCACACATCATTCGGACGATTCTCGGCGCGAGAAGAGCAGGAGTAGGAGTCGCTCCTATAAGGAAGAAGCGGAGGGCAATGAAGATCAGAACGGAGACGGTGAGTGGCCTCTCCGGAGCACGGTTGGGACAGGCGTGGGTCGTCCCCCGAGCAAGATGAGTCTGAGGCACTTACTTTAAAGGTGGCAAAACTAGAGAAAAAACTCGCAGCGGACAATCAAGAGAATGAGGTTCCGATTGACCCGACATCACCATTCTCCCCAAAGATCAATCAAGTTTGAGCTGACCCCAATATGAAGGTCCCGCACTTGGAAAGTTTTGACGGCACTGATGATCCCTATGACCACACCTAGGTGTACGACCGGTTTATGAAGTACTATGATTATTCGCAACCAAGGGCCAGATGTTCATCACCACTTTGAGGAAGGAGGCTCAGCAATGGATGGCGTCGCAGCCCCCGAACTCTATCTTGTCTTGGAAAGAGCTTTGTGACAAATTCCACGGTCAGTTCGAGAGCAATAAAAGTAGGGGGGAAGCCAACCGCTTCCCTGATGCAGATACGACAGTACTCCAATGAGACGTTGGGCCAGTATGTAAACGATTTCGAGAGGCAATCGAAGCACTGACGGACTTGAATGGTCCTCAAGCCCTCGAATACTTTACCACTTGGTTGGATGTGGTGAAATCAAAAAAGTTAGTGAAAGACATGATGTTCAACGCGTCGAAGGACTTGACTAAAGCGTTTGACAGAGTAGAGGGTTTCATTGCGGTCGAGGAACCCATGGGAAGTTTGTGGCCGAATGTACAATTTTTGAAGAATCCTAGAGATTGGGATAGAAATAACCATCACAGGTCAGACAACAATAACAGGTCAAATAACCAGTCGAATAAGAATTTTAATGGGGCTTCGGGTGGAGGCCAATGTTGTCTGATTTCAAGTATAGACAATTACGTGCAAGCATACACGATCAACAAGTAATAAAGTTGATAAGAGAGTGTCGAACCCACATGAATCTATATCTAATATATCTACACTACTAATTTTGTATCAATCCAATTTTATTTAAACAAACAAAATTTGTGAATATTAATCAAAAAATAATTTAAATTAAACTAAGAGTAAATTTAGCACAACGTTTGAATTCAAATATAAAAGCTTAAGACTACAATATCCCTAATTATGCAGTATAAATCAATTATCCAATTTATCCAATTATTAAATCCACTTGAGTTGTTAACATAAATTCATAATTATTTATAAGTCATTTCCCAAGGATCAAATAAAAATATTCAATTCAATTAATCTTGTTATATTCCTATGCAAAATAAAAGAATCAAATTCATTAAATATCAATTCCCAAATGTTACATGTAGTGAAAAAAGATATTCATATTCAATTCACAACCCTAATTATTCATCTCATGCAAACAATTAAGAATACATGTTATCATATTCAAATCTAAACCTAGATTTCATCTCCCTAATTCATCTAGTGTATCACGTTAATTGTTGGCTAGACAATTAATCAATAAGCACAAAATACGATAGACAACTCATATTGAATAAATAATTGGACTTCAATGGATAATTAATTCATAAGCATAAAGGGTTCAATTGAAGTCTTAATTATAAATTTAGTTCATGCCGAAAATTAAAACCAAAAATCCCAAACAAGTCATCACGAATAAATTACAAAACTGAATAAGGAAAAAAAACAAAACTCAGTAGCAGTCTTCAATTCTCCAGCTTGAAATCCTTGTGATGCTCTGCAAACATTCAATCTTTATCTCCAGTTATCCAAGTCAATCTATATGTATTTATAGATGAATAGCCTCCTCCCTTTTATAGTTATCAGTCTCCTCCAAGTAAGCTTCATATAGAATCCTATTTAGATTAGACTTTTGCTTTTTGATTCCCAACCTTGCAATTCTCGATCAACTTTTCCCTGACCCCCAGCGCCCCGACGCTGAGTTTGTACTAAGGAATAGCGCCCCGGTGTTGTAGAACTGCTGGAAATTACCATTTTGCCCTTAATGGAGCTAAAAGTCATGTTTTACCCCTGCTTTGCCCTAACCTGCAAAATAACAACTAAACAAGTAAAAATATCCTACAATACTCAAAAACTAACAATATATCAAGTCTAAAAATACTCAATTCATGGGTATGTTACTCACTCATCAAATACCCCCAAGCTTAGACAATTATTTGTCCTTAAGCAATGCAAAAAACTAAAACAAACTGAATGCAACTAACTAACTAACTAACATAATTTATCAACTCAAGCATGAATCAACATTGATAACCTTAGACAACCTCAAAGATCCTTAAACACGACTCAAATGAATGTTTAAACTCAAGCATTAGTTAAAACTTGAAATATCAACTCACTGTGTTTCCAACCCACAATGTGTGTATGCTTAATATATCAATCCAGTCATAGTAAAATAAACTCAACAATTGCAAAGCTCAAATTAAGAAAGATACTCACAGATATAAGAATTATGCTACTCCGCTATAACTCAGGTACCCTTTATTCTGAATTTTTTTTTTTTTTTTATTATTATTATTTCATAACGAGTGCGTTTCATGCTCCATCTCATTTTTTTTTCTTTTATTCTACTCTTGACTTATTCAATGTTAATTTTTATTAGGCTTTTCAAAATTATCCATGTAGCAAACTTTCAACCAATGACTCCCAAACCATTTGACTTTAGGGAACTAATTGTAGATACTCCTAAGGGCTTACTTGCTCGAGTAACAGAGTTTACAAAGATAACTAGTCAAGTTTATTCAATAACTATATATATTTTTTTGAATAAGTTTCTAAAATACTAAATAAACTAAGCTATAAAGGTTTTTCTTATCTTTCCTAAGCCCTGCATCAATTAAGTTTAATTAAACCTAGAACCAAGTCAATATATTGTCATGTGCAAACTAAATCAATGGTTTTTTGTCACAAAGCATACTGACAATATTCAAGAGTTAACTAAGCCTTCATTATCTCATTCACCCGAGTTATTACTTAATTCTCTCTTTCTTATTATCGGCCATCATCACGGTTTTAACATCTCATCATGCTCAAGTTGATCTACATATCTACCAACATAATGCAAAACTAACAAATAATCACAATACTAGATATAAACACAACATAAATGCATACACAACCTACTATGAACATGCAAACAATGAAAAACACCCCCAAATATAAACAGAGAAATGTCTTCATGCGAAAAATAAAGAATTTTAGAAACTGAGGACTTCCCTAATTTGATATATTGTCGTGGTACTACAAAAAAAAGATGGCATAGTCGACGGGACTATTGTCGACGTCCTAAAACCCGTCGGTAATGACATCACTAGCGACGACAGAGCCGTCGGTAATAAGTGTTGTCGCCAATGAGGTAATATTCCCAGGCCCGCTTAATTTTTTTGTTCGCGCTCGCGCCAAACTTTAAGGCCGACGGTATCATTTCATTGGCGACGGGAAGTGCCGTCGAGAATAGGCCTTTTAATACCTTCAGCTTTAATTTAAGTCGTTTTCATTTCTTTTCTTTTCTTTACTCTGCTCTCCCACGTGCGATTCTGCTTTGCCGTTGTGTGATCATCTCGTTGTCGCTATGCTTCCCCGTTGGCAATCCATCTCTGTCTAATTGAATCAATTCATCATCTTTCTCGAACAAAGCTAGGTATGTTTAAATTCCCCAATCTAATTTCCCCTAATTTTGCCCTAATTCCATATAGGTTTAAACCTCACAATACCATAAATGTTTAGAAGGCTATTGTTCAAATTAAAAAAGACAGTGAAAAAGGCTATTGTTCAGAAGCCGGGTCAGCCCGATACAGTGGTGGGTTCCGAGGATGGTGTTGGGTTACTCCTCGAATTCTATTATGAAAAGAATTGCTAATATGGAAAGGAAGAACTCCTAGTATTAATAGGAGTATTATTTTGAAAAGTAATCTATTTGTAATAGAAGTTTTATTTTGGACGTGTCCTATTTTGAATAGGAAAAGAAGAATTGTGGGGTACTCCATCAATAGAGTCTTATGTTTAGTTGTTGAAGGGTAGCACAATCAAAAGTCATATAGCATTCTAAGAGTTGAGAGAGGGTGTGAATGGGTTTTATGTTTGTGTGTGGGAGAGGGTTTTTGCAGCTTTTATATTCCGTGCAAAAAAATTGTATTATGGGTGGGAGGGTTTTGTAGCTTTTAGTCCGTCCAAAAAGTTGTGTCGCAGTATTGTGAAATCTCAAGTTTTAGGGCGTAAAACTTGGAATGATTATTGTAAGCCTATTATTTTGATATAGTGGAGATTCGGCGTTTGACCTGTGATTTTTCCCTTTAAGGGTTTTCCACATTAAATTTTGTGTTGTTTTATCTCTCTTTATTTTATTAGTTGATTTGCGATGACTTAATTCCCAACAAGTGGTATCAAAGCTAGGTTGATTGGATCCAAGGTAGAAGGGAAATTAGTCGCATTGGTGTGACAAATAAAGAGAATAAAGATTGAAGCAGTTGGTGTTCATCGTGATGTTGATGAATAAGAGATTTTGCGCTTATGAAGAATCACCATTGCAGTCGCTAGATGAAGATCATAAAGATGCTGATAAAGATAAAGACAATGATAATGATAATGATGATCAAGATAAAGATTATTGTGGTAGGGTAGATCATACGAATGATATGAATGATGAAGATGATACGGAAGATGCGGATGTTGCAGATGATATGGAAGATGCAGATGTTGTGGATGACGCAGATGATATATATATTATGGATAACGAGAGTAATGCAGACAATGCGAATAATGCGGATGATGCAGATAGCACGGGTGATGCGGATTATGGTGGCGACTACAACAACGGTGAAAGTGATGAAGTTGAAGTGTTTGCGGTTTCAAGTCGAGAGAGGAATTATTGAAAAACTCCTCGAATTCTATTCATATATAAAGTTGAAGTATTCGGGGATTCGAGTCGAGGGAGAGATTGTTGGGTTACTCCTCGAATCCTATTATGAAAAGAATTGCTAATATGGAAAGGAAGAACTCCTACTATTAATAGGAGTATTATTTTGGAAAGTAATCTATTTGTAATAGAAGTTTTATTTTGGACGTGTACTATTTTGAATAAAAAAAGGAGAATTGTGGGGTACTCTATAAATAGAGTCTTATGTTTAGTTGTTGAAGGGTAGCACAATTAAAAGTTATGTAGCATTCTAAGAGTTGAGAGAGGGTGTGAATGGGTTTTGTGTTTGTGTGTGGGAGAGGGAGAGGGTTTTTGCAGCTTTTATATTCCGTGCAAAAAAATTGTATTGTGGGTGGGAGTGTTTTGCAGCTTTTAGTCCATTCAAAAAGTTGTGTCGCAGTATTGTGAAATCTCAAGTTTTAGGGCGTAAAACTTGGGATGATTATTGTAAGCCTATTATTTTGATATAGTGGAGATTCGGAGTTTGACCTATGATTTTTTCCTTTAAGGGTTTTTCATATTAAATTTTGTGTTGTTTTATCTCTCTTTATTTTATTAGTTGATTTGCGGTGACTTAATTCCCAACAAGTGGTATCAAAGCTAAGTTGATTGGATCCAAGGTAGAATGGAAATTAGTCGCATTGGTGTGACAAATAAAGAGAATAAAGATTGAAGCAGTTGGTGTTCATCGTGATGTTGATGAATAAGAGATTTTGCGTTAATGAAGAATCATCGTTGCAGTCACTAGATGAAGATCATGAAGATGCTGATAAAGATAAAGACAATGATAATGATAATGATAATGATAATGATGATGAAGATAAAGATTATTGTGGTAGTGTAGATTATAAGAATGATATAAATGATGCAGATGATACGAAAGATGCGGATGTTGCAGATGATATGGAAGATGCAGATGTTGTGGATGACGCAGATGATGCATATATTGCGGATAACGAGAGTAATGCAAACAATGCGAATAATGTGGATGATGCAGATAGCACGGGTGATGCGGATTATGGTGGCGACTACAACAACGGTGAAAGTGATGAAGTTGAAGTGTTTGCGGATTCGAGTCGAGGGAGGAATTATTGGAAAACTCCTCGAATTCTATTCATATATAAAGTTGAAGTATTCGGGGATTCGAGTTGAGGGAGATATTGTTGGGTTACTCCTCGAATCCTATTATGAAAAGAATTGCTAATATGGAAAGGAAGAACTCCTAGTATTAATAGAAGTATTATTTTGGAAACTAATCTATTTGTAATAGAAGTTTTATTTTGGATGTGTCCTATTTTGAATAGGAAAAGAAGAATTGTGGGGTACTCTATAAATAGAGTCTTATGTTTAGTTGTTGAAGGGTAGCACAATCAAAAGTCATGTAGCATTCTAAGAGTTGAGAGAGGGTGTGAATGGGTTTTGTGTTTGTATGTGGAAGAGGTTTTTTGCAGCTTTTATATTCCGTGCAAAAAGTTGTGTCGCAGTGTTGTGAAACCTCAAGTTTTAGGGCGTAAAACTTGGGATGATTATTGTAAACCTATTATTTTGATATAGTGAAGATTCGGAGTTTGACCTGTGATTTTTTCCTTTAAAGGTTTTCCACATTTAATTTTGTGTTGTTTTATCTCTTTATTTTATTAGTTGATTTGCGGTTACTTAATTCCCAACAGATGGGTCACAGAAAATGTTTTTCTCCGTCTCATATCTATCAGCATCTTCATTCCTTGGAGGTATGAAGATAAAGATTATTGTGGTAGTGTAGATCATACGAATGATATAAATGATGCAGATGATACGAAAGATGCTGATGTTGCAGATGATATGGAAGATGCAGATGTTGTGGATGACGCAGATGATGCATATATTGCGGATAACAAGAGTAATGCAGACAATGCGAATAATGTGGATGATGCAGATAGCACGGGTGATGCGGATTATGGTGGCGACTACAACAACGGTGAAAGTGATGAAGTTGAAGTGTTTGCGGATTCGAGTCGAGGGAGGAATTATTGGAAAACTTCTCGAATTCTATTCATATATAAAGTTGAAGTATTCGAGGATTCAAGTCGAGAGAGAGATTATTGGGTTACTCCTCGAATCCTATTATGAAAATAATTGCTAATATGGAAAGGAAGAACTCCTAGTATTAATAGAAGTATTATTTTGGAAAGTAATCTATTTGTAATAGAAGTTTTATTTTGGACGTGTCCTATTTTGAATAGGAAAAGAAGAATTGTGGGGTACTCTATAAATAGAGTCTTATGTTTAGTTGTTGAAAGGTAGCACAATCAAAAGTCATGTAGCATTCTAAAAGTTGAGAGAGGGTGTGAATGGGTTTTGTGTTTGTGTGTGGGAGAGGTTTTTTGCCGCTTTTATATTCCGTGCAAAAAGTTTTGTCGCAGTATTGTGAAACCTCAAGTTTTAGGGCGTAAAACTTGGGATGATTATTGTAAACCTATTATTTTGATATAGTGAAGATTCGGAGTTTGACCTGTGATTTTTCCCTTTAAGGGTTTTCCACATTAAATTTTATGTTGTTTTATCTCTCTTTATTTTATTAGTTGATTTGCGGTGACTTAATTCCCAACAGATGGGTCACAGAAATGTTTCTGTTTTTCTCCGTCTCTTATCTATCAGCATCTTCATTCCTTCGAGGTATGAAGATGATTCCCCCCCCCCCCCCCCTCTTTAAGGTTGCCTAATTATAGACTCATTAGAATTTATTGTTCCTATTCTGTTTTGGGTAGGTTTGTTGTGTTAATAATAATGAATTACTGCACTCAATTTGTGGCTTTCAGTTATAGTGGATTTTGTTTTTGGTTGTTTGAGTATAATTTGGAATAGAATTTATGGGATTGGATATGTTACTTCTGGTGCACTTTAATGCTTGATAGTAGCAAAGCAGGAACTGCGTTTCCCCTAATATTTGTTTTATGTATGTTTGCAATGCTAATAATGGATAATTGTAATGAGTTGCTTGGTTTGTGTAAATTGAAATTTATATAGGTGCTTGGATGATTATCTGTTTGTTTATCTGAAATTAGCGTCTGATGTAGATTTGGATTCAAAATTGTTATTTCACTTAATGGCCTTGTAGGATGATCATTGTTTTTTTTTCGGGATTAGGGGACTTTTTGATAGATTGACTATTTCTGTAATGGGATTTTGGATGAATATGATAATTAATTTTTTTTCCTTTAATATTTTTACCTTCTGATCTGTCTCACTTTGATTCAATTTTGCACTGAATATACTTGGAAAATATTAAAAAAGTTTTACAATGATTATGGTTTATATAATATCACAACAATTAAGTTTATTGATGAATAAACATGGTAGTTGATTAGTTGGTGGAAGAGAAGTTTATTCAGTGGACTTTTATCATTCTAATGTTAATATGTATTTAGATGGAGGAAAAGAGGAGACCCTTGCCTGATTACCTGGAAAAGGTTCAAACGGATGTTACAGCGGGCATTCGAGAAATCATTGTGGATTGGTTGGTGGAGGTTACAGAGGAGTACAAACTTGTCTCCGACACCCTTTATCTTACTGTATCCTACATTGATAGATTCATGTCGTCACATGCCTTGAGCAGGAATAAGCTTCAGCTTCTCGGTGTTTCTAGCATGCTCATAGCCTCGTATGTTATGTACCCTGGAATTAATTTTCCTTTCATTTAATATTGTTTTGCTTGGTGCTTTTAATGGTAACCAATCTAGGGTTAATGATAGGAAATATGAAGAGATTAGTCCTCCTCATATCGAAGATTTTTGCCATATAACAGATAATACTTGTACCAAAGAGGAGGTGGATTCTCTACTTGGTGTCCTGTCTAATTTTTCATTTACACCCTATTGTAGCATGTAAAACTTATGGGATGAATCTACAGGTTGTTGATATGGAAAAAGAGATTCTAAAATTTCTGACATTTGAGATAAGTAGTCCATCAACAAAAACGTTTCTCAGGTAAGACCATTGTCAAAAGGTTATTAATTATTTCATCTATCATTGTTGGGTCCTCATTTATATGTTAATTATGCTGCTGATGATGCTAATTTGTGATTGTAGTTATATTAGACTAATTGCTAGTATCTTGGTTGATTTGCAGAATTTTCACCAGGGCTGCTCAAGAATATTCCACAGTAAGAATGCTCTACCTGTACCCTGAAACTTCGTTTTCTTTCTTCCTACTTTAGTACTTACTGAGTCAATAACTTCACTGTTTCAACCATTAGATATGCAATTCGAGTTCTTGGCTTCTTATGTTGCGGAGCTAAGTTTATTAGATTAGACCAATTTGACTTAGGTTACCGATTCCTTCAAAATTTCTTGAAATGATATGTAACAAAATATTACTTATCAAAAAAAAAGAAAAAAAGAAAAAAGAGTTGTAGAATAATGTCTGTATTGCTATAGAACAAAGAGTCGCATAATAGTACTGTCGTAGAATAGTGTAGTTTTAATTAATATCATAGCATCTCAAATTTGTAGTCTCATGGATGTTATTCTTGCTTTATCTTTTGTAGGGAGGACGAGCACAGCGTAGACGGCGATGATGTTGGAGATGGCAATAGGTGGTCATGGTGATTCAATTGACGATATTCGATTGTCCATCGATAGAGATAATGATCATGACATACAGTTAGATAGACTTTATATTTATGTATCTAAAGTACATGTAATTTTGAATATTTGTACAATTTTGATATTATTTTTATATATAAATTAATGACATTGAGCTTGTTTATTGGTTGTGTGGTGTGGTATTATATATTCAGATGTTTACATTTAGTGTTTTATTTGTTAAATTGGTAGTACTAGTTTATTAAAAAAAACAGGGAATTTTAATAATTTTAAAAAATATTTTTTTAAAAATAAAATAGTCATTTCTCGACAGACTATATGTTATTGGCGACGAACTGTCCGTCGCCAATGATCTATTTAATAATAAAATTAAACAGTCATTGGCGACGGACTGTCCGTCGCCCATGCCGTCGCTAATTACTCATTGGCGACAGGCAGCTGTCGTCAATGACCCCGTCGCCAATGACCTCATTATCGAAGGCAGTCGAAGGGAGCCAGGGGCGACGACCCCTAGGGCGACGGGAGTGGCGACGGGCGTTGTCGTCGTCAATTACCTCATTGCCGACGGCAAAGGGTCATTGGCGACGGCATGGCCCGTCGGCAATGACCTATTTTCTTGTAGTGTGATCGACCTCCTCATCGCTCTCCTCTTCTTGATCCGATGGGGGAAACACATGCAATGTGGGCCAACATGAAACTGGTTAGGGTCATAGTAGGATTCATTCTTACGAACATATCTACCTACCAATGCATTGTTGAAACTGACGTTATAGGAGAAGATTGTGTCTTGACGGGCAGCCAAGCGAACATTTTGATCCTCCAATCGGTACATCCACACATTTACTTCTTGCTGAACTTCTTCAAAACAACACAACGAAGAACAACAGGGTAAGAACCGAAGGCCATGGGAGTTGGATCCTGCTGAGGCTCAGATTGTGAAATAATGAAGCCTAGTCCCCTTGGGTGTGACTCGCCACCACCCTAGACTTTGTACCTTATGATCATCTTGTGGTCCATTGGATGCATAATCATCTCACACAAAACATAGATAAGGGAAGGGTGAGGCAACCCACCAGTAGTAGCACCAAACAGTACAGTAGTACAACCCTCTTCTTGGTCACGTCACTGACATATGTCCAGGGCATCATCTTAGCACAAATAAAGGCATATCATTGTGTTGGGATGTGATTGTTTGGGTCTAGCCATAGTGCAGCCCAATCTATTTAATGGTCCGGATCTGGTGTTGGCCCATATGTATTTATTGTGACAGTGGAGAGTCCATATTAAAATAGGATTATATTTCCTTATTTGGAGGGATAAGGAGTCCTTCTCCTAGTTGGATTCGGGTAGACGTGACTTCTATAAATACAGCTACAAGTAAGGGTTAGAGTATTATGAGAGATCATCATACAACAAGATCATCACGATACAGCATAGGAGATAGATCACAATATATCATACGATACACCATATGTACCCCAACATTTATTATAGTGGATTTCTCTCTCTCTTCCGTTGTTTTTTTCCAATTGGGTTTTCACTTAAATTCTTGTGTTCATACTTTTATCTCTCTTTATTTATTTATGTTTGTATGAGTGTATTTTGTGAGATTGATTTCACAACGATACAATCAACCGTTGGTGCTATTTTGGCCTGCCTTTTGGGTGATTTCGTCAGGCAGTACAAAATCAGGCGTTAACATTGGCGCCGTCTGCGGGAAAGAAGACACTTGTTCTAGTGTCGATTTAAAATCACCGATTCACCGAAGGAGATAAGTGATTCTTTTTTATTAAATTAAATATATACTTGTGTGTATATATGTACTATGCCAATAGCAATTGAAGTATGATCGTAATTGATTATTGATACTTTACATATATACATATTGTGAATATTTAATGGTGTAGACTTAATACTTTGATTCTGGGCTGCTACTGAAAAAGTGGGGAGCATACCACAATAACCAAAGTTGCACCTGCATTCACCAGATTGGAGCCTTAGCCATAATTGTTGTCACCTTCTTCGTTACCAGACTCTTCTACCAATTTCTCCAACCGACGAGTTCATACTGCAATAAATGACATATACCGGTGGATTGGAGAAATTACAGAAGAAGGAGGAGAAGTTGGAGCAAAAAGGAAAAAAAATAAAAAATTGCAACTATTGGCTGTTCATCCGTTCTATCAAAAGAATTGCAAGCAGCTGTTGTTTCTTCTTCATAGTTAGCAACTATGTTGGAAAAGATGGAGAAAATAATTGACCATGAAGAATTTATTAAAGAATTTGAGGCTCTGACAAAAGAAAAGGGGGAAACCGAATGGAAGAATTTAAAGCTTGGGGTCTGCCACTACTTGATGCTTGTCTCCTCCAAGCATGTTGTCGGTCTCCACAATCTCCTCACGGAAGCTGAAGCCAAGCAAAGCAGCATGCAAAATCAAGGGACATATCAGATCTCGGCAGGGCCCCCCTCGGCTGAAGCCAAGCAAAAGCAACAGCACATAATTCTCGAAGACACGGTTCGGATGTTAAGGCTTCCAAAAGTTTCATTGAGGATGAAGCCGAACTTTGTGACTGGAGGCAGAGGGTAGAGTTTCTTCGGGCAAGAGAAGACCGGCTCCGGTGCTCTTCTTCTGTAGCAGAAACAAAAAGAACGAAGGCTGCCCACTTAAATGAAGTTGTTGAACGAAAAGTGCCATCCTCTGTTTTCGGCGAGCTGAATGAAGGGGCGAGATGCTAGTATAATTTTAATCTACACATCAAAAGCAATTGAAGCGTAACGGTAGAACAAGCTCCCACCACCACTATGATGGTCGGTCCCATGAACTACAAAGGAGGCTTGATAAGAGAGGTATTCAAAGATTGTTGATCCCGAAGCCAACCAAGGCAACCCAAAGCCATCAGCAAATGACCTGGTCTTCGACAAAACAAACAACCAGACACTTCTCTGTCCCTCTACATAACTTCGGCTGTTCTCCCGTGCCTTCGGTTAATCCTGAACAAATGGTTTGGATGGATCATGGTTCTAGGTTTTCTGTTATGGATGACTATTTCAACGACCGATGCGAAAAACTCGCGCACTGAAAACATGAAGAAACGATTGGGGGTAAAAGGTCGTATTGGGGGTATAAGGGTGGATAAACATCTTTCGGAAAGGCTTAGATTCTCCCGAAACGATAAAAATCCTTCGGATAAAAATCCTTCGAGAAGGATTTGTTCTCCCGAAAGACAAACGAGATGTGGTGGGTTCAGTAGTTTTACCAACATGACAGTTGGAAGGTATGGTGGACTTTTTGTATACTTTCTTATTTTAAGTTCCTTATAAATAAGAGACTGGGGGCACTGTTGGGATGTGATTGTTTGGGTCTAGTCATGGTACAGCCCAATCTATTTAATGGTCCGGATCTGGTGTTGGCCCATATGTATTTATTGTGACAGTGGGAGAGTCCATATTAAAATAGGATTGTGTTTCCTTATTTAGAGGAATAAGGAGTCCTTCTCCTAATTGGATTCGGATGGACGTGACTTCTATAAATACAGCTACAAGCAAGGGCTAGAGTATTATGAGAGATCATCATACAACAAGATCATCACGATACAGCATAGGAGATAGATCACAATATATCATACGATACACCATATGTACCCCAACATTTATTATAGTGGATTTCTCTCTCTCCGTGATTTTTTTTTCAATTGGGTTTTCACGTAAATTCTTGTGTTCATACTTTTATCTCTCTATATTTATTTATGTTTGTATAAGTGTATTTTGTGATATTGATTTCACAACGATACAATCAACCGTTGATTTTATTTTAGTCTGTCTTTTTGAGTGATTTCGTCAGGCGTACAAAATCAGGCGTTAACACCATGCATTGCCGTATTAATTTGCTGAGCCTGGAATGGGGAAATGACATGCTATCTTGCTCGTGAGTCCTCCATATAGTACCAGGCCGACATAACTCCTAAATGATTTGCTCGTAATCCTGTCCTCGACTCAAAACCATAGTGTACTGGTTGATTTCACCTTCCGATCTCACAGATTATAATACTCATTTATGACATTGCTGGAGAAAGAAACCGTCTTTCCCCACACATATACGCCAAAGTGATAATGCTCCTTGGCGTTTACATAAAATTCTTTCACGACTGCAATCACTAGTGGATCTGGTTGTGTTGTAAAGTCAAACCAATTCGGTTCAGTCATCATGACAGCGACCGCCCCATCCTTGGTATTACAAGCCTTAATCCTCTCTTCGGAATTAATGTTTTATGAGTCTTCCTATTGTATTCTCCTGAGTCTCTGCGCTAATGAACCTCTTTTTGTCAAATTGTTTGGTTGGGGAAGATGATGAGCATTCACCTCTTTGTCTCTTCGAAGCCATTGTTTCAACTTAAAAGGAAGACATATCAATGTTAGTCGTGACTCCTTTCATATAGATTCCGCATAATTAAGCAGTAACAACACCACCTCATACAAATTATTAAAAACTTATTATTACTACTAAAATGATTGCAAACGTTGTTTAAACACACAATTATTAAAACTAACAATTGAGTATTAATGTTAATTTCTTTTTTGTTGTTGTTTCTTTTAATTTAATATTCATTTTTTAAATTTAATGTTTTTATATAGTTTTTTAATTTAATATTTTGCTTTTATTTTCAATCTTTCGAATTTATAATAAATTTTTAGAGTTAAAAAATGATTAGAACCTAAAAAACTAAATTTGGTGTTAAGGAACTCTGTATTGAATAAAATTGTTGTAGAATAATAAGTTAACATCATGATTTTTAATTTTAAAAGGTAACTAAATTTTAATAACTCATATATAAGTGAGGAATTTTTTTAACAAGGATTTGACACAGGTAGTCTCTGTCCTTAAGATGTTTATGGCCCCCTTACCAAAAAACCCCGGGTCGCGGGCGGTGCTTGCCACCACATCATTGTGACCAAATCCAAGCCTTTCCTTTAGTACCACTAGTGAATTAAACTATTCCACATATGCTTATAAAGTATTAAATAATTTTATTCCTACTCAATGTGGGACTTAAAGAAAATAGTTTTTCTTAAACAACAATAAACCTTTTCATATACTCCACTTTGGATACAATTAAAACACAATATATAATTCCTACTTGAATCATATATTGCTCTCTATTAATCTCCTTGTAATAGACTATCAAATGCACTTTTAATTTAATTAAAATTCAATCAATTAATGGGTCTAAACTAATCCCAAAATTGATCAAAACTCATATAAGAAAAGGTGCAATTAACAAAAATCATACGAAAATGGATAAATCAGACAATTCGTTATTTATTTTATACTTTTATTTGTATAACCTTATTTCTGGAATCATTTTGTTTGTAAATCGTAACTTACATAGTATTATATATTTCCATTAATCACTCGAATTTTTTTTTTTATTTGCACATTAAGTATTTAAATTGCAGTTAAATTCGAGTCCTTTTCAAAATAACTATAAATAAATAAAATAAAATTAGAATGGCTCTAGAAAGTGTTTCAGGTAGTAGTTAAATTCGAAACCTATACCAAAAATCAAAGACGAAGACCAACAAAAACAAATCTTATCTTATTATATATTTATATAAATTAAATGAAACATGATAAATAGTCAAATTAGGTCTCTATTTAGTACCATAAATTGAAAATCCACGCCCATTAATTTCCCCATCCACCGTACCGTACCCTAGGGATCTCAGTCGGAAGCTTTCTGTTCATAGAAATATCCAAACACCTCCTACTCTCCTGGTACATCTACATGGATGGTATGATTATATATGTTGTTTGTTTTTATACTCCTTTTCAATTTCTCGCAGTATTTTTCAACTTCAGTCATGTTGGTATTTAATATTTTATGGGCTGTTATTTAATTTAACAGCTTTTAGTTTCATCAAGTCGTGTTATGAATCCATAGTCGACATCGAATTTTATGTAGTTCTCATTATTCGTAAAAACGTACATCAATTAATGCAAAATCCCCTCCTTCTGTATTACTACTACTACCTCCATCCCACAATAAGTGTTTTTTAGGCTTAATAATTTTTTTCAAAGTAAGTGATGTGTTAGAACTCTATTACAATTTTTACAATATTTTCTCATATATGCCCTTATGCATCCAATGTTATTTATTGCGTATTTATTGAAAGTTGAAAGGTTGAAGAAAGAAAAAGAGAGACCAAAAGGTAATAAAAAAAAGTGTCAAACAAAACAACGAAAGTATATTAAGGGTATTTTTGTCATTTTAACTTGTGTATTGATTTGTGTAATTTAAGCTTAAAAAGCACTTATTATGGGTCGAAGATAGTATTATATAAGAAAACCTAATTCACTTTATGATTTACAATCACGTGGACTGTATACTCTTAGTATTAGTGATCCTAGGTACTCCCACCATTCCATTATAATTGACGTTTTAAAGAGCAAATTTTGTTCCTTTTTATTTGACGTTTGTAGATTTTTAGGAGAATATATTACATTACTTCCTAAATTACCCCTAAACATTTACTCCCTCCATTCCTATATGTAAGTCGTTTTAGACTTTTTTTGTTATTCCTAATTATTTGTCGTTTGTGGTTATCTAAGAGAATTGATCACTATTTTTTTCAAATTGCCCCTTATTACTCCATCTAATTTTTTTGATCCATATTTATCATTATCGTATACTACTACTCCTCTACTCTTAGAGCAACTCCAGCAGCACGGAGTTGCTTAAATCGTGGACTATATTTAGTCTAGGATGATGAAATTGCTCCAGCAGATGGACTATATTTAGTTTGCCCCTTTTTTCGGTAAACCAAAACAACTAAATCTACGAACCAAAAATCATGCAGACTATAAATTTTATATATTTAAATGGAAGAGAGGCTGGAGAAAAAAACGGAAGGAGAAGACGGGGTGTTGAGGAAGGGGGGATTCTGAAGAAAATGAAGGAGACAGCGGCTGAAGAAGACGAGAAGGGGGCATATAAAAAAATCAGAACCGTAAAATAAAAAAAAATTGATCGTAATAAAAAAAGTAACGAATAGAATAACAATAATTATTATTAATAATTGTAAAAAGTAACAATTATTATTATTAACAATTATTTTAAAAATTACAATTATTATTATTAATAACAATTATTATTATTATTATTATTATTATTATTATTATTATTATAACAATTATTATTATTATTGTTATTAAAAATAATTATAACAATTATTATTATTATTATTATTATTATTATTATTATTATTATTATTATTGTTATTGTTATTATTATTATTATTATTGTAATAATAATTATTATTGATTGTAATTATTATTATTTTAATAATTATTATTAAAAAGTAACGTATAATTATTATTAACAATTGTAATTATTTTGTTAATAATAGTTTGTATTTTTATATTATTTTAATCTTCATTGATTATTTTAATATTTTTATATTATAGTTCACGGGATAATCCACGGGATAGTTCATCTGCTGATGTCATATAGACTAAATATAGTCCAGCAGATAGTCCATCTGCTGGAGATGCTTATGTCTTTCTCTCCTTCTCCCAACAAAACCCTTTCATCTTTTTTCTTTCCCCTCTCTATCTCTCTTGTTTATCGTGTCTTTAATTTTCAGCAATTTTTGGTCTCTTTCTTTCCTCAGATTAATTATGGTGTCAAGAAATTTTATTTTTTCAAAGATTTTTTGCCTCCATATATATGAATTCTTTAATGGAGATCTTCTCACAGAGTTTGTTTAGTCACAAACACCATGGATTGCAAAGAAAATCCTCAATATGACAAAGGAGTGGCTTTTTCTTCTTCCGATTTAAAAGATAAATCCACTGATGAGACTCTTAAAGTTGCACGGGACTTCGATTTGAATTTGCCGACAGATACCGGCATCGATTTGAATAAGATCCAGATGACGAAAGTGAACTTTCTATGGAGGAAGAAAAGCAAAAGGTTTTCTTGGATATAATCTGAAAATTCTCTACTAGCTTGAGATGATAGTTCTCCACAAAAATTAATATCAACATTCAAATCAAAATTATTTCTCAAAAATTCTTGATTTTCATTCAACTCATTCATTGGACTTTCTTCATCACTTGGAAGAATATTTAAATCTATAATTCTACTTGTTGTCATGTTGGAGTTGGTTGTAATATTTTTTCTTTTGAAAATTCATGTGGCCTACATAGTTTTTTATAAACAAAAATGGTGGGAAAGTTGAAAAAACAAAAATTAAACCAAAAAAATTTAGAGTGCATGGCGCCAATTTAAAATGAAACATATGAAACAAAGTGTTTTTAAGTAGAGTACCGTAAATTAAATTGTGAGGGTGAGAGAGAGTAGGAGTTTAAAAATCTGATAATTAAGGTGTTTTATGGGGAGAGAGAAAGGGAAAGAAAATGGAGTAAGAGTAAATGAGACCGTTGAGTTTTTTTAGGAGTAAATGTATATAGGAAACTGTTAATCTGTTATTGAAGAGAGGGTATGAGATAAGTGAGGTGAAGGGAATTATAGACAATTGATAGTATAGTTAAGCTTTTCAATCATTTCCTTAATTCTTGTGCATGTGTCTAAAACGACCTATATTAAGGAATGAAGGGAGTAATACTCTCCTTTTTCAAGGCTATTTTTTCTCCATATTTTAATATCTTAATGATATACTCTCTTTCTCTCTCTTATAATTCCTATATTTTCTCTATCCTCTAACAATAACATTTAATACTCTCCTTAATTCTCTTCTTTTCCAAGGCTATTTTTTCATTTATCTATGCAAGGGTGTTTTTGGTAATGCATAATAATTTTAGTGGAGTAATTACATGGGTTGTAACTTCCTAAATAGTTGTGCAAAGTTTCAAAACGTCAATTATAATGGGATGGAGGGAGTAGTATTTTTTAGTCATATCCTTCAACAATTCTATTATTTCATGTTTGGTTTGGGGCTGTTAGAATTTTTGTGGTGTTTGGAGTTGAAAGTTTGAAGCTTCGTATTCGTGGCTTATTTCAAACACAACTTTTTAAACATATAAACGCATCACATCATTTTTTGTTTGGTGCGTTTGGAGCTTAAAAACCGCACATACGCATTTTTCAAATGCCACCAAATGATCAAAACAGCAAGCTCTTAATACTACTATAATAATCTACCAAATATGGGTTAATATGGATCTGGTAAGGCCAAAAACTCCCTTAATGTTACTGGACTACAAAACACAACTATAGAATAAGACTTAAATTTAGGGATTTGATATTTTCTCAATATCTATCTCACATGAGTATGGGACCCATTTATTACTCATCTGAGAGAAATTTTGTGGAACTATCACTTTAATTTTGGATTGAGTTAGGTCGGGTGAAGTTGACATTAATTTTACCGTGGTAACTTCATAAAACTTTTTATTGCATGGGTTATAGAAAATATTATATTAACCAATGTAATAAAAAGCTATAGAACTTATCAATACAACATTTTCTATAACTCATGCAATAAAAAAAACTATAGAATTTACTATGGTGAAGTTGGTACCAACTTCACCCTAACTGAATACATCACTTTTGCTTGTGAAAATTTCAATTCCCTAAATTTTTGGACAAAAATACTTAACAAAAACAAAATTATGGACAAAAATGATTTGTAATTATTACTCCTCATTTCAGGCTTGACCTTTTTAAGGATTTGCAAATTTCACAATATAACACCGAAAGATTTGAAATCTGATGCAACCTTAACTTTACTGGATCTGATATGTATACCATCTGTGAACAGTGCATTATGCCACAAATCATAATAATACATAGTTGTTATTTATGATTTAGAGTCTTAAACCTTTAGTAGGACAAGAATACTTCTTACCATATTTTAATGCAGTTTTACAGCTCCAACTCTATGAGCAGGTCATGTTTACTGCCCACAATGTCATATGCAAAATTCAGATATTAATACATCTTCTGTTTTTCTGCAGACATGGCGAACATAAAAATGAAAAATATGCCAAAAATGTTGGGTATGGCGAACAGAAAAATGAAAAACATGGAAAAAATGTTGAGTATGGCAAATAAAAAAATGAAAAACAAAGGGAAAAAGTTGACAAGAAGGAAGCAAGATGAGAAGAAACATTGTGTACTCTTCTTGCCCAATGAAATCTTGGTTGAGATCTTGAGTTGGTTGACAGTAGAGTCTTTGTTGAGATGTAAATGTGTCTGCAAGCAGTGGTATGCTATAATTCAGGACCGCAAATTTGTAGAAATGCAAATGACACGGAACAAAGGTATTTTTCACTACTCTAAGCGCAAAAGTAGAACTCTTAATCCTGAGGGGTTTGAAGAAACATTTACCTATCTATATACTTGTGATGGGCTGTTACTGGAGAAAAGCATCATGCGTACTACTCTCAAATATCGTATAAGGAACCCTTCAACCAAACAAATACTTGTTCTGCCTGATCCACATTGGAATTCCATGTTTTGCTTCATTTATTTCCATTTTTCTACTGGTACTTATAGAGTGATGTCCATAGACGACAGAGGCCGATATTGGAGCAACATTAGTGGTTGTGAAGTTCTTGATCTTGGGGGTAGTGATCTTTCATGGAGACCCCTCAATATCTCCCAATGTGATCTGAATCTCAACAAATTTAAAAACAAAATTCATTTTTTATTAATTGATGGCATGTTACATTGCTTTAGGTTAGCTTGGGCTGGATCAAGCAAAGCAGAAATCTTTTCCCTTGATCTTGAAAAGGAGGAAGTTTTTACAAGTGTTACTGTGCCGCGAGGCATCTTTTCTGACCGGAGGGATGTTAAGTTTATAAGTTGGGATGGTAAACCCACGCTGGTTCGTCTAAGGAAGGAAAAACTAATTGTTTGGATGGAGGATTATAAGATGCAGAAATGGGCTGACAGTAGAACTGTTATTTCCTTGCCATTCTCGAAAATATATCCAAAAATGAAAGGCCGCTGTCCTTGGATAGCTCAAGACGGGCTATTATATTTTCGTGTAAAAATGGTCGATTCTTTTGTTTATCATATTGAATCAAAATCACTGAAGAATTTGCCTGAAGCAAGCTCGGACAGCATTGTGCCCTACCATGCAACCCTGGTTACTCTCAATGGAATGCAACCAGAGAAGAAACAAGTCAAAAAGGTGTCCTAGGTTTTGGGCTCAAATTTTCTTTTGTTAGGTGAGCTCAAGATAGTTATGTGAATTGGTGGTACCTATATTTGGTTTAGATTTATTGTATTTTTTTTTTTTGGGGGGGGGGGGGGGGGGGGCGTGTGGGGCGGTTTGATGACTTAATTAATTAATGTCTTATTTTATGTGAATTGAATTCTTTGGTTTGCTTCTGAAAAATTATAAATGGTTTACAAATGCTAGAATGGGTGAAAAAAAACAAAGCAAAAGGTTTAGGGGAGAACTTTCAATGGCTCCCTTCATAAATAGGGAACACTTGACACTTAAAAAATCTTGTACTTTCTTATTGTATTATGGTATAGGTATTTATCTTGTACTTAGAGGATTGTTTAAAGAAAAGTGTTCAGTTTTTCGAGCGAACAACTTTTTTTATTTCAGATGTACGTAATAAATATTCAGTTCTTCAGAACAGATAATATTTTTTATTGATATGTTTAAAAATTACATCCGAACAATTACAAAATAAGTTTAGGATTACAGAAGAAGAAGAACTACTGTTGTGGCGAGTCATCTTCGGTTTGATCCTCACCTTCGTCTTCAGAAGAGTCTAAGACATAGACATCCAGCTTGGCAGCGGTGATTTTTCCTTTGTCTTTGCTTTGGGCATTTTCGTATCCCTTAGCGAACATTTGCATCACTTCAGTTGCCAGTTCTAGGGATTGTCTGTATTCTTGACAGCTCTAGTTTCTTAGCTCTTCGGTCAAGGGAGGTCCTAGAGTCTTGTATTCCTTGAATTCTTTTTCCAATGCAATACAGGTCTGGAAGGTCTTTTCCTCCTTTTTGGCCAAGTCCCGATTTTAACGTTGGAGGGTTAGGTTGTGTGACGCCCCCAAATTCAGGGTCCCTTGAACCTCGGATCTGGTACGTTACGGTACTTCATCTTCATACATATTCTATAACTATTGCGGAATATTCATACATACATTGTTCATTTTTAAATAATTCTACATCATCTTCCAAGGTTTTTAACCTTAACTTACATACATACCTTTAGATTCACAAAATGTTTACATAAATAACTTACATCAGATAACTAAATAGTTAACTTGCGTAACACTCTAATCTTGTCCTTTGTTTGTCTCTGTCTTTCCTAGAACATTCGTCTTAATCTGAAATTTGTTATCATGATATAGCAAGAGTGAGCAACTACTTTGCTCAACAAGTTTAAATACAATGAAAATATATCATGATTGAAAAGGAATAAGCTGTCAAGTTTTCAACAATGTAAAATAATTTTCAAAGAGCATGAATCAATTTCAATAATTGAATGACTGAATCAATAATGATGGGTGGTCAACAATGACCATAAATAAATTTAACTGAACCTTATGGTAATGAAGGTGATCAGCCTTTCATACCTGATGAACATATGCAATTTGCACTAAGTGAGAATTAATAATCAGAAATGTGGAGTAATTGTAAATAATTAAACCACTAGCATGCTTGAAACATAATAACTCGAGTTTGAGTTAGGAAAATTGCATGTACCTTCGATTACTGCTACACAATCTAATTTAATCTCTTTATTGAAAAGACCTATCGTTATTAAGATTGATCTGTCAATTAGCATAACATATTTTATCTCACAATACTATTACTTTATAAGTAAATTATCTAACATTTAACCACATAGTCAAATATTAGATAATACCTTAACACCAGACGTTTTCACAATTCTAAACCTAGCACATATCGAGTCTTTAACAGTGTTCAATACAGTATACTGAGTGGTTTTCCATAAACAACCAACAAACTAGTTTCTCGTCTCGTCTACACTGTATTTCACAACGAGTTAGATCGGTTGCTAGTTCGTATATACCTCCGCTCCCTGAAGTAATCGTTTAGCCCAGATACTATACATCAACCATTAAATAGTACGACTGTACTACTACTTTATCATATAACTTGTGAATTAACACTTAATCTTTCATATTATAAGTTCTTCTTTATAATCCATTAAGCTGAATATCTAATCTAGCAACCTAAATTCAAACTGAATTATAATCCAGCAACCTGGATTCACTAATTCAGCAAACCTAATACACCAAGAATCCACCAATTCAGCAAGCTAAATACAAGCTAACATAATCAAACATTGAATAATTCTTTAACTCGTTAGTAATATTATTATCCCTTAATAATATTACTATCACTTAACCATTATCTTAATTAAACTCTTGTCTAATATTATTAATCCTTTAATAAAAATTTAATCATTTAATATTATTAATCACTTAATAATATTTAATCACTTCTTAGATTATTAATCATTTAATAAAATATTAAAAATTCACAAATATTCGCAAATATTTTTATTGCTTTATTTATGCCCGAAAAGAAGTTTCTCGCCATAAAATATCACTTATAGTCAAATCTCGCCCCGTAAGACTTTATTAGATTTATTATGACTTATTATTTTGCTGGAACGCGATTCAAAATGTCAAACGTCAAAGTCGCTCGACGCGCCGACGCTCGGCGTTCGCTCAAATTTTAGTTCTGACATGCATGTTCGCTCATTTTTAATTCTCAAATTATCAGTCATATAACAGTAAAATTTTGGCATGTTATAGACCTCATGTCATAGTATTTTAAAAAATATTTAACCACGAAAATCAATCACGAAAACCCATCAAAAACAGCGTGTCAAAACCCCAGCAAGCAGCCTGCACCGCAGGCACCGGCGGCGCCAGCAGGCGCTGGGCGCGCCTGGCCTTGCTGCTGCACAACTGGGGCTGCCCAGCTGCGGTTGCACATAGCAAAATAGTTACTTTACGATTTTTGTACACGTTACTCGTTACTCCGATTAATCTGATTTTTGGATATGTTATATATGGCATACCAAAGTATTTTTAAAAAATATAACCCACTAACTAAGAACCTCATAGGCAGCCTAAAACAGACCCCAAAAATGTCCACTCGTAACAGTTTTTGAATGTTTTCCAGTTTGACCCTCTTGCGTCAAAACAGTTATAACTTTTTCGTTTTAAAACGTTTTTGAGTGATTTTTAAGCCCACGCGAAGCTAACTCCTGGGACTACAACTTTTGTTCTTGGACCATCTTCAAATTTCAAGCACAAAATTCTAAAAAATTCGTGGAAGGGGACTGACCCTAATTGATTTTCCAGTTTTGAGTCGGCTACTTAAAAATGACATAACTCTTTCCTTCGAAGTCGGATTTATTCTGTTCCAGAGTCTATGGAAATCTTATTCAGTGTACTACAACATATCAAAAGCCCAAAATTTTTAGAGCACTTTAGTTAATCCCGAAATTTTCTTTTAGGGACAGCAGTCCTCTAGTTTTCCTTTTCTTTTGTTCGATTAAACTTTTAACACCAAGCATGGTTAGATCTAAACATAACATACTCTAAAACATGTAGATCTAAGATTTTTTTTTAGAGTTTAAAACATAAGCTCTTGTTCTTGACAAAAACCATCACAATAAATCATATTAAACTAACAAGAGTTTTAAAATAGGAGAACTTTTAAACCTTTTGTTTTGATGACTTTCTTCATCTCCTTCCAATGGTAATTATAGAGCTTTGAGGCAAGAAAATTTCTCTTCCTTCTTCCCTCAAGGGGCTGCCGAACCAACACTCTCCTCTGTTTTTCTATTTTTTTTGTTTATACTAAGATGGAAATGAGAAGCAATCTCTCACCTTCTCTCTCATAATCTCTTCCATATCCCTCATTCTCTCTCTCTCTAATCTTGGAAAAATCTTTCATATCTAACAAAATCAAAGGCATCAAAGCTAAGGTGACACATGGCTTTGAGTGTAACTTAAGCTTTAAAAACAATAATTTCCACACATGCCTTGTTTCTTCTTTACCCGTTGCATTGCACCTTATTTAAGCCCAATTTTTTATTTTTGTTTATTTCATTTATTTACTCATTCAATTATTTACAAGACCCAATTCATTTGGGTCATAGTTTGGGCCAATCCCTCAATGGTTTGGTCTCTCATATAAATTTGCTTGGGCCATGAAAATATTATGGGTTCATCACACTAATTTTACCTTACCCTAATAATTTTATTAGGGTTTCTAATTCACTCATTTTGGAATTTAAATACTTACTTACATAATTTAATTATGTAACCCAATTAAGCTAGGTTTAAAATAATTAATAAATTGAGATAATAAAATTAATCTCTTAGGTTAGGATACTAGTATAAAATTTAAATACTAGCATTTTACACTTGTTATAACTCTTAGATTATTTAATTCTCATTCCTAATATATAATATTAGGTTATATAGATTTCTTATTCATTCTATTTATATATTAAATAAATATATACATATTTACAATATATATTAATTTAATCGCCCACATACTTCACATAAGTCACAAAAATATTTACCATCATTGGTAAATAATTAATATATTCTCATATATTATGCTAGACATTTAATTTAATGTCTATAAAATCTCTTAATACGATTTGCTACATTAAATAAACCTTCTTCATTTGGTTTGCAATATATATTATTTTGACTTGTCATATTCTTAATCCATTTTTCTAATATTTGACTATTAGGTTAGGGTTAATTTTCACAAGCTTCTATAATGAAGCTTTTCATTTATTCTTGTATGATTAATTTTAAATTAACCATTTATCTTATTTGACTAAAAAAATAACACATTCTAAATATATATGTATATATACATATACACATTAACTTTAATCTTGTCATATCTTTTCCTTTAAAATTTAATTCCTTAATAAATTTTCACATATACCATTACAAAATCTCTTTCTTAATTTTTTTTTTCAAAATTTCTATCATTCTTAATTAATTCTCTTTACATTCTTTCAAATATTAACTCTTATAAGGTTTTTCTCGAAAATTTTAATCATTCCTCTATTTCAAATCTAAGTTTATACTTTAAACCTTTATTTATTTATTTGAGACAAGTCTCATAACTTTCGGGTTATCACAGGTTGTTCTGTTTCAACTCGTCGTTCTCCTTCTGCACAGCCTCGCAGTTCTCAAAGACAGTTTTCCAGCAAGCTTCTGCCTCTACGGCCTCCTCCTTTAGTTTTGCAATATCACCTTGAAGGTTGTCGCAAAAGAAGGAGGTATTTTGGTGAAGACTTTTTTCTAGAGCGAGGGCAGTTTTTAGTAGCTCGTTTTCCATTTGGGTTGCTTTTTTTCTTCTTCTTCTATTTCTTTCCATCGGCGGAGGAGGCGTTCGGAGATGGCAGCGTCCTGAAATCAATATTATTAGGTTTAGAATTAAAGAATAAATTAAATGGAGGATATATATGAAAAAAGTGTTCAAATGGTCTTACTCGGCTTTAGTGCATAATTCCAGCAATGACGAGTTCAGTGGTAGAGATATCGTTGAATCGGGGTTCATTAGTTGGGAGGACAAAATGGTCGAACGGGTCGAGGGGGATATTCTTCAGTGTCTTCAGGCCATAGGGTTTCCGAAGGCTCGCTCTCTTGAGTCCGGTTGGGTGAAGGTTGTTTAGGGGGGAGAACGGGATGCGTAAAGTAGAGCCTTCGGGAGATGTTTCCGTATTGGCTCTTTTATTCGGTTGATCGGAAGAAAGGTCTTCGGTTTCATTTCGTTTGGTTGGGATTTGGTTCGGAGGCAATGGTCCGAATGGCTTTGGTAATGGGGATATTATCGGTTGTGATAATAGGTGTATCGGGCACAGTGATTTTAGGTGCTTCAGAAGATTGTGTAATGACCTTGGTGCGCCTTTTCTTAACCCGAAGGATTTTGGTCCTTTCGAAGGTTGACATATCCAAGGAGATTAGTCTGAAAAGAGGGGTTGGGATTGTTGGGGGTTTAGGTGCCTTTGCAGATGGTTTTGATTGGAACGGGAGGCGATTGGCTTTTTTGCTATGACTTTCAATGGGGTGGTTTCGATAATTGGAGGGATGTTGGATGATTGGGGGATCTTTTCTGTAGAGGGGTCTCCAGCTTCGTCCCTTTCTGGAGTTGTTGGTCTGATGAGAGATGTTGTGCATAAAAAGTGAGTCAGAATTGGAAGTAACGAATTGAAAGATATGTGAATGCAAGAATAGACTTACATTTATGATCATACAGCCAAGATTGCTTGGTCAAGAAGTTGAAGCTCCACTCTGTCATCAACAACTTCTCGATCAGTTTTACTATCTCGACAACTCGATGTGGAAGGGTTTCTCCAATGGTGATGTTCAGGCGACCGTAGGAAGCCCAGTCTGGGAGCTTGTGGGTCTCTGATCTTTTAACAAAGAACCAGTCTTTGTGTCATCCCTTATTGCTCGAAGAGGCATCTATCAAGGAACGTTTTTTGAATTTTTGGTTAGGTTTTGGTTGTTGTTTACTCAAGGACCAAAACCCAGGTTCTCGGGATCGGCCCAATTGAAATAGAGAGAAAAAGAAGTCAATTGAGGGAGGAAAGCCGACTTCATGACAGAAAGAGATGAAGGCGATGACATTGATGTAAGAATTTAGCACCAGCTGAGCAAAGTCGATGCCAATGAACACTAGTTGAGAAGAGGCAGCCAAACACCTTTTTCTAGGAAGGTAAGAGTCATGGCGACCCAACCGTCATTGCGGTGGTACATCCGATCGGTGGAAGAAGGGGATCTGAGTTTGTGGGTATCTGGAATGTGATAGTGTTCCCGGATTGTGACAAGATCTGCTTCAGTAATCTAGGATTTGGTGCTGGCATGGGGGAATTGAGTTTCATTTGAGTATTATCATTTTCTATAACTCTAGCTCTGTCGTAGTTAGAGTCGGTGTTTGGGAGGCGGAGCTGGTGGTGACAGTGGTGGATTGGGTGGTGCTGGCAATGGGGGTTGTTTGGGATTGATAATGGTGGATATGGAGGCGGTTACTCGTAGAGGAGGGATGGAAGAAATGGGGATGGCGTCAATGGGTTCGTTGGTGTTGGATTCGAAGGTGTTTAGAGCGTTTGAAGATGCCATTGTTAGTAAGGTTGGGAGAATTGTTGTTGAGGTTCACAGATTTGCAGTAAGGAGATGAGGGCTTTGGAGATTCGAAATTGGGGATGTTTTTAGCTCAGATTTCTAAAAATCCTTTTACTGGGAAAAAACATATATATAAATTTATTATTTATTTATTTCCTTCCTCTTCCCTCAATCAGTCCGTAACATGTATGTGAGGAAGATTAGGTTTTACTTATTATTTATATATTTTATTGTTTCTCCTAATTTTAATAGGATTTTAATATTACACAAATATAAATTAGACCCAATTAATTTTAAGGCCCAAATTATTGTAATCTCTTATTAATTTTAGTCCACATAAATTTAAATACAATATGACCCAAACATAAGAAAAGCCCAATTAAAATATTAAAAAAATAGATTTAAATGCTATTTATTTATTTATTTTGATTATAGATATTTTTCTGGGTATTAAATTATCAAAAAGATGCGGATACTTCGCTCGAATAAACTCCTCCATCTCCCATGTAGCTTCCCGTTCTGAATGATTTAAGAAAAAATAAAATTAATATTTAATTATTAATAAAAATTCGGGTTATTACATTCTTCCCTCCTTAAAATAATTCCGCCCTCGGAATTCAAATAAGCTACGGAAAGTTTTATTTTGATTTTTATTTAAATTGCGTAATTATTCAAAAAATTTAGTTAAGACATAGCATCTGTGACGCCCCCAAAATAGGTCCACACAACCCATTTTGAGTCGCCCAAAACACACTACAGAATTCAAATACAAATATTCATATTCCAACTATTACTCCGTCGTGCAAAATACGACAACACACATACTGTGAGTTTTAATACAAATAATAGTACTCATACTCCTTATCAATGATACGTTACATAAAGGTACAGTCAATATATATTTTAGGAATTAAATTTTTTGGAAAATGCTCAAGGAAACCTTCGTACATGGGAGGCAATGCATCTAAGTTATAATAGATATCATAGGACTTAAGAATTAACCTTGGTTGACCCAATAGACCCCAAAGAAGAACGAGAAGATTACTATCATGTTCATTCCAATGGTGGGTATTCTCTTGCCATATCATTATCTCCATTGTCTCAAACTAAGGATTATATTTCAACCATATTCCAAGATTATATAGGTAGTGCTCATAGATATAATCAACAAGTGGATGCGCACAACCATGTCTTATGATAACAAGAAGTCATATGTGGTTAGACATCTTGTATGATAATGGCAACACACCCTTCCAAAGTCGGGTTCTCATCACCCTATTGTTGTTCACCAAAATCAACTTTTAAATGACGTATAAAATACGACACACACATGTTAAGTCCTCAATAAAATTATAACCATACTGTTTTATGAGAAACTTCAACAGTCATAGGCCATCACTCTATTCCCCAGTTATCCCCGCTCGACCCAGCTACACTCTTATTACCTGAAAGGAATTGTGAAGTAAAAGAGTGAGTACAAAAAGCCCAGTAAAGAATATTCTGACTAAGATAATTAAATTATCAATAGCCTTCATCAGAAATAATTCAGATATTTAAAACATATGGTAGATGATATAAGTTTTCAACCATAGTTGCAGTAGAACAAGCAATCCATTAGAAGAGTCAAGTAGAACATAATGTCTACTATCTTCCCCAAATTAAAAGTCCATCATCGATATTTTATTCATGTAACATCAATTAACAGTTCTTCATTGTAATCAAGACAAAGAGAACTTTCACCACCTGTCTTTTCCTGTAACATCAAAAATTATAGTTAAATTCACAATTCATGTTCATAATTATGTAAATCAACCGTTTTTCCTTGCCACAAAGGCTTAATAGAACTTTCACTCAATGTCCTTGCCACAAAGGCTAAAGACACTCAATAATCATATCGTCTTTACACCCTACTCCAAAGACATTCAAATGTAACAACAATGGTCATGATCATATCAATCAATTGTCTATCTTTACACTACAGGCCAAAGATATTCAACTATATAATCAGTGGTCATGATCATGTCATCCATATGTCCATCTTTACACTACGGGCCAAAGATATCAATCAACAGTTTAACTTTGCACTACAGGCCAAAGATATCAATCAACAGTTCATCTTTGCACTACGGGCCAAAAATATCAATCAACAGTTCATCTTTGCACTACGAGCCAAATATAACTTTCATCACAAGCCTTTATCTGTAACACCAAATGTCATGATTATACCAATACACAGTTCCTGGTCATAATCATACCAATCAACAGTTCATCTTTGCACTACGGAAAATATAACTTTCACCACAATTTAAGACTAAGGATGATGAAAAATGATATAAAGAACGAATCAAGTGAGATCAAGGACAAATATTAGAGATTTATAATTCAATTTATCCAGGGTTCAATAATGTCCAAATTGTCAACATAATAATCAATTGTGGAGCAAAATTCAAGAATGATATTCATATATAAAAAATAATTTGGATAGAAAAGAAACTAATTTTTATCGTGAATAGTATCCCGTATGAATAGTACCTCGTATAAATAGTATGTATGAATAGTACTCATGAATAGTATCGTATGAATAGTACCCCGTATGAATAATACCGTATGTATGAATAGTATCGTATGAATAGTACCCCGTATGATTAGTACCCGAACATGAAAATATTAAAATTTGATAAGAAAGTTCAGACCAATATTCCAGTGAAATGATATTAGATGAAGCGCAAATCTTAAGGAATTTCTAATCATTTCATGGATTATAGAAGCAATACTTATCATAGTAAGTGTAGATTTAGGAATATGAAACGAAATAAAATCACTTACATACTATAGAGTATAGAAGAAAATAATATTCTTTGCGAATATTAAACAAAAATAATATCCCTTACCTTAGTAGGAGACTAAATCTGACTGATATAGCGGAGATTATCTTGAGAAAATCTTGCACTATTAGCTACACTCAAAGTACCCTTATACTAGAAAGAAATACGCACAATATTATATAAGAAAAATTCTCTGATTTTGGTGTGATTTTTATTTTTTTAAATAAGCAACCTATTTTTAGGAGAATGGCAGGGTACTATTTAAAAATAATCACGAAACGCACAGTAACGAAAGTTCACGGACGAAGAATTGACGAAAATTTGATTTTTACTATGTGTCACTGTGCAATAAAATATTCTAATAAAATAAAAACTTTATATATAATATAATATATTCTATTTATATTCTAATAAAACAAACAACTTTATATATATTATAAAAAGTTTTCTGTTTTATATAAAAAGTTTTCTGTATTATTACTATTATAATAATAATAAAATAAAACTGATATCAATTTCTACCGATGGTTTGAATAATTTGGCACGTAAGGGTCCATGGAATAATAAGCCAAACTTACAACAACTCCTCTATTTATAACAAAAATTGAAATAAATATCCTCCACAAATCACTTGTCTTTAATTAACACAATCTTTCAACAATTAGTCATCATTAATATTATAACTCACAATATTGACAATTAGATCGTTCCCAAGAAAGAGAGGGCTTTCGATAAAGATTTCTCCTTACTGGCGTGTAATTAAATAACCTAACCCCTTTGCTTGACAAAACTTTCTAGACATTGTCAATAATGCTAATATTAATATGTGTAAATGTGTCGTATCAATTATTGATTTAATAATATAAAATATTGTGCAGATATTACTGTAACAATAATTGAATCAATAATATGAGATGCTATACAGCAACTACTGTGCCAATTATTGAATGAAATACTGAGTGACTTCTTACGTAAGAATCAATAATTCGAGATACTGTGCAATACCGCGTACCACTGTGGAACAACTGCGTATTACTTTATTTTTATCACTGAGTATTTCAACAGTTTAACGGTAAAAGTATTGTCGTTATTTTTATAAAAAAGTTATTTTTGTCGCTTTCTATATCCGACGGTTATTCCTTTGTGGGGTCCACCAATGATTGCGTCGTCTTACGAATATTTCCCGACACAACGAATATTTTATGACAACTTGCTTGCTTTATAAAATTTTCACATATCACCCTTAACTTTAACCCTTTATCAATTTAACCATTTACTTCGGTGTCTTACAGCATCGCCTTTTGTAATAATCAATACTGATAAGTCCATCGGTTCACGTAATTATTCATGTACTTGTAGAAAATTCGTCAGCTAAAACATCAAGCCTTGGTAAGGTTCTTCGCTTTGCATCTAATTATAAACAACATGCTCCACAACTAGTGCGGCCCCGTCAATATCTTTGAGTTTCATTCTTGCAAACGTACTCTTTAGAACATAATTCGAAAGTACAAAAAATTCTCTTCATCTACATACGATTCGAATACCAAAAATATTTAAAATTATCTTTAATTCGTAAAATGTTTATGTTCCACACATGACAAAGAATTAACAAATTATTTTTGTTTTATTTTACATAAATTCATGCAAAACTCTAAGGGCATCAAATAAACAAAACAATTGTACAAATTATATCATCAACTCACCCTAAGTCCTACCTAACCTTATTTGCTCCTATCTGATACGAATCGATCAATACCAGAGGAAAAGTGGCGGTGAGGGTAAGAGTGAGCATTCGATACTTATTACCCGAACCGAATATGCATTTCGGTTATAACCGAAAATCGAAATTCCACTATTTTGAATATCCGAACAAATAACCGAAATATATGATAACCGAATAACCAAATTGATTATTCGATTATTCGGTTAATAAACGAATTTAATGGTCAACTACATATTACAAAAGATTAACAGCATCAATCAACTACATATTACAAAGGATTAACAAGACTACAAGAGCAATCATCAACATGCAGCCAAGCCCAAACAGCAACAGCTAACAGGTCAAAAAAATTTGGAAGCTTTCTTTGCCTTCGGACTAATCTCAGAGTATGTTGAGTCATGAGTGTTGGCTGTAAATCACCAAATCCTGCCGCTTGAATGATCATTGACTTCACACAATGAATAAAAATAGTTCTTGCACTATTTTCCAAACTACAATGAATAAAAAGAAAGAAATTACATCAGTGACTTCACACAAGTTTCTGTCTTGAGAACACAAGTTTTAATGTCCCAAGAAGTGTTAAAAATTTCCTTATTGTCATAGAAACAACTTATTAGTTTCTTTCTTCAAATAACTCTTCCACACTGCTACTACACGGCAACGTTTACATTATCAAACATATATATACACATACAACCAATACAATAATTCCTTGAAACTGTAGCATACTAGAACTTATTGTTTGGCAAAATAAAGAGGTAGTACCCTAAATTGAACATAAAACAAGAAAAAAAGATACATCACCCAAACTAATTTGTTAACTCTATCTTTATAAGACTTAGGAATTAGGATGAGGTTAATTCAGCATGGAGAATTTCTTATTGTCTTGATGTATATATTTAATTATTTATACACAAATTAAAGAACAAAGATCAAGCTGGCCCTATATTAAATTAGACAAATAAAAGACTTTATTGTGACGCCCCCAGAATAGGTCCATTCAACCCAACCCATTCTGAGTCGCCAAATACATAGTACAGAATTCAAATACAAACTTTATATCATACGGTCGTGCAAAACACGATCACACAACTGTGAGTGTCAATACAAATATGTAGAAAATATTAAGATTCAAACTAAGTCCTCATTACAATTATTATCATACTATTTATAAGAAATAGTGACTACTACTGCTCTAACTCAGACCATCACTCTGTCCCCCGACTAGTCCCTACGACATTCTCATTTCCTGAAGAGGACAACAGATGAAAAGGGTGAGCTCAACTAGCTCAGTAAAGAATATTATGACTAAGATAATGGAAAATAAATTATCGTTAGTCTTCAACAAATCATATAAAATATAATGGACAACCAACTTCAGATCAATATTCGCAGCGGAAATAACAGTTCATTAGAAGAATTAAGCAGAGAATAAAGTCTACTATCTTCTATGATTTAAAAGTCCATCATCAATATTTTATCCCTGTAACATCAATCAATATACATCTCGAATCAAATATTCATCTTTGCACTACAGGCCAAAGATATTTATTTGTATCATCAGTGGTCATGTTCATCTCAACACCTGTCATCTTTGCACTACAGGCCAAAGATATTCATCAGGTAATCATTCATCTTTGCTCTATAGGCCAAAGATATTCATCAAGTAATCATTCATCTTTGCTCTACAGGCCAAAGATATTCAGTTACATCACCTTTTAGGACTGAGAATGATGAAAAATATTTAAAAAAACGAATCCAGTGAGATAAAAGACAAAGACTAAGGATTCTTATTTTAGTATATCCAATTCAAAAATATCTCGTAATAATCAATTATGGAGCAAAATTCAAGAATAGAGCTCAAAACTTGGATACAATCAAAGATAGTAACCTTAACAAGTAATTTGGACAAATAGAAGAAAATTTAATTTTTCCGTGAATAGTGCCGTATATGTGAATAGTAACCCCGACGGAAAAAGTAAGAATTTCAAAATAAAATCCATGACAATATTTCTATATAATGATATTGAAAAGAATAACATCATTTACGAAAGAAAATAACATCCCTTACCTCAAAAAGATAGTACCTCTGACTGGAATATCAGATATAATACCGAAGGAAACTTGCACTGAATAGCAGCACTCAAAGTATTGAAATACTCACAAAAATACGCTCGATATTATAGAGAGAGAAAACTTCTGATTCTGGTGTGATTTTCAATTCTAACCTAAGCACCCTATTTATAGGAAAAGCTTAGGATGCCAAAGGAGACTAAAATAATAAAATATTATTATTTTTTTGAATTTCCTCTGCCGCCGGCTGCTGCCCAAAATCAGATTGTCAACAAAAGTAGGGCCCACCCATTAAATAATATATATATTTTTCGAAACTTCAATAATTCATAACAAATAGTCCCCTTTGTCAGAAAAATACAAATTCTATGTCCTTCATAGGAAATTTAATTCTCTATAACTTTGCAGAAGAAAGTTTTTCCAAATTCTAAATATAAATTATCCGAAATCCAAAAACAGATGATTTCTCACACCAAAATATTGATAAAAACTCACCAGCGCCAATTCCTTCTTTAATATCCACAAAAAAATATTTTCTTATCATATAAATCAATAATTAATTATTCACAAATAATATTATAGAACTACAATATTAACAACCAGGTCGTTCCTAGGACAGAGGGGGCCTTCTGATAAGGACTTCTCCTTACTGGCGCGCAATTAAATAACCCCTCCTAGACAGAACTTCCTTAGACATTGTCAATAATGCTATCTAATAATATTATTCAAATAATATGAATTATTGAGTTGATAATGTGAAATACTGTGCAATGACAATTATTGAATCAATAATACCAAAATATCAACTGTAGCCATTATTGAATCAATCATATAAAATGGCAACGTAGCAATTATTGAGTCAATAAAATATCAATGTAACAATTATTGAGTCAATAATATAAAATATCAACGTAGCAATTATTGAGTCAATAATATAAAATATTGAACAGTAATTACTGTAACAATAATTAAGTAATGGCTTCTCACGTAAGACTCAATAATTCAAAATACTGTGCAATACCGTGTGCTACTATGCAACACCGTGTATCACTATATTTTAACCACCTAGTATTTCAACAGTACTAACGGTAACAACCACGCCGTTATTTTGTAAAAAGTTATTTTTGTCGCTTTCTATATCCGACAGTTATTCCGTTGTGGGGCCCACAAATAGCTGCGCCGTCGTACGAATATTCCCCGACAACAAGAATATTCCACGACCAAACGAATATTCCCCGACAACAAGAATATTTTATAACCACTTGCTCATTTTAAAAATAGTTTGCACATTTCACCCATAACTTTCATATTTATCAAATCAACACCTTACTATTTCGAAATAATATATAAAGAAAATTAAATTTTTATTTATAAAAGTTGGGGTCTTACAACCTCCCCTCCTTATAAAATTTCGTCCTCGAAATTGACGTACGTACCTGGTATGTCGAAAAGGTGAGGATACCTCGCTTTCATTTCCGATTCCAACTCCCAGGTCATTTCCTCAATTGCATGGTTTCTCCACAAAACTTTAACTTGAGGTATAATTTTTGAGTGTAGGACATGCTCCTTCCTATCCAAGATCTTGGACAGGTACCTCCTCATACGTTAAATCTTCGGCTATCTCGTCTGGTTCTAACTCAATAATGCGATTTGGATCCTTCACATATTTACGTAACACAGATATGTGAAACACGTTATGAACACGAGACATGCTTGGAGGTAAAGCGAGTCTATAAGCCACATTTCCTATTCGGTCAAGAATCTCAAATGGACCAATGAATCGTGGGTTGAGCTTTCCTCTCTTCCCAAACCCTGTAACTCCTTTCCACGGAGCAACACGTAACAATACATGGTCCCCAACGTTAAATTCACGTCCTTTCGATGAAGACCCGCATAACTCTTTTGTCGATCTTGTGCTGTTTGTATACGTTGTCGAATCATTTGGATCTTTTCTGTAGTCATACGTACTAACTCCGGTCCCAACAATGTTGTTTCACCCACCTCGTTCCAACATACTGGAGAGCGACACTTTCTCCCATACAACGCTTCGAATGGAGCTACACCTATACTTGCCTGATAACTGTTGTTGTAGGAGAATTCCACCAATGGTAAGTACTTATCCCAACTCCCTTTGAAGTCTAGAACACAGAGTCTCAATAGATCTTCAAGAGTTTGGATAGTCCTTTCCGATTGTCCGTCTTTTTGAGGATGATAAGCCGAACTGAATCGTAAATCCGTACCCATAGCTTTCTGCAAACTGATCCAAAATCGTGAAGTAAATCTGGGATCACGATCCGAAACTATGGATACTGGCATGCCATGCAATCTCACAATCTCATTCACGTACATATGAGCAAGACGTTCAAGGGAATAAGTCTCTCGTATCGGCAAGAAATGAGCAGACTTGGTTAATCTATCAACAATAACCCAAATCGCATCTAAGCCTTGAGAAACCTTGGGAAGACCCGTAACGAAATCCATCGTAATGTGTTCCCACTTCCATTTCAGAATCTCCAGTGGTTGCAATGGACCCTTCGGCACTTGATGCTCCGCCTTTACACGTTGACAAGTTAAACATCTCGAGATGAACTCCGCGATCTCTCTCTTCATATTGCTCCACCAAAATGTATGTCGAAGATCACGATACATTTTAGTACTCCCAGGATGGATTGCAAACGGTGTGTTGTGTGCCTCCATCATGATTATATACTTCAAGTCGGAATCGTTAGGAACACAAAGTCTGGAGTTGACTCGAAGTATTCCATCTTCATCGATTCTCGCTTCTGGAATTGCACCTTCTTGCACCTTCTTCTTCATCTTCTTCAGCTCCGCATCCGTAGCTTGAGCAGCTTTAACTTTATCAATCAAAGCTGGTTCTACGCGTATACTTGACATCAGCGCACTCGTTCCCACATATGATCTTCTACTCAACGCGTCAGCTACCACGTTCACTTTTCCAGGATGGTATTGGATAGTATGATCGTAATCTTTCAACAGCTCAAGCCAACGTCGTTGCCGCATGTTGAGTTCCTTCTGAGTAAAGAAATATTTAAGGCTCTTATGATCCGTATAAATCTCCACTTTCTCTCCGTACAAGTAATGTCTCCAGATCTTCAACGGGAAAACTGACAGCTGCCAACTCTAGATCATGAGTAGGATAATTCCTCTCATATTCTTTGAGTTGTCGCGAAGCATAGGCTATGACTTTCCCATGTTGCATGAGAACACATCCTAACCCTTTGCCCGAAGCATCGCTGTAAATAACAAATCCATCCGAACCAGATGGTATTGTCAGAACAGGTGCCGAAATAAGTCTCCTCTTGAGCTCTTGGAAGCTCTTATCGCATTCCTCGCTCCAAACGAATTTCGTATCTTTCCGGGTCAACTGAGTTAATGGAGTAGCGATTCGAGAAAATCCGTCTACGAACCTCCGATAATAACTAGCTAAGCCTAGAAAGCTTCGTACTTCGGTCACCGACTTAGGTTGCTCCCAGCTTTGTATTGCTTCAATCTTCGCCGGGTCAACAGATACTCCACGTTTCGATACCATGTGCCCAAGAAATGCTACTTCCTCAAGCCAGAACTCGCATTTCTTCAGCTTGGCATATAGCTTGTTCTCACGAAGCTTTTGAAGTACCAGCTTCAAGTGGTGCTCATGATCTTCACGGCTTTTAGAATAGATGAGAATGTCATCAATAAAGACAACAACGAATTGATCTAAATACTCCTTAAATACACGGTTCATCATATCCATGAAAGCAGCAGGAGCATTAGTCAATCCAAAAGACATGACTAAGAACTCATAATGCCCGTACCGTGTTCTAAAAGCAGTCTTTGGAATATCCTCAGTTTTAATCTTCAACTGATGATATCCAGAATGAAGATCGATCTTTGAAAATAATTGCGCTCCATGCAACTGGTCGAACAGGTCATCAATACGAGGTAATGGATACCTATTCTTGATGGTGACATGGTTCAACTCCCGATAGTCAATACAAAGTCGCATACTCCCGTCTTTCTTCTTTACGAATAAAACAGGAACACCCCAAGGAGACGTACTAGGAAGAATAAAACCGATGTCTAACAATTCTTGTAATTGAATCTTTAATTCCTGAAGTTCAATAGGAGCCATTCGATATGGGATTTTAGAAATGGGCTTTGTACCGGGCTCAAGGTCAATAAAGAATTCAACTTCACGTTCTGGGGGTATACCGGGAAGTTCTTCGGGAAATACATCAGGAAACTCATTAACAACGGAAATATCATTCAAATCTGATGTATTCTGATTTAGATCAGTGACATGAGCTAAGAAAGCTTGACATCCGTTTTTCAATAAACGAATAGCCTTGGGATTTGAAATGATATTGACTGATTTTAGTGGTTTGGTGGTTTGAATTCGTACAACAGGTTGATTAGGAATATGAAAACTAACAACCTTATGAAAACAATCAATTTTGGCATGGTAAGTGGTTAACCAGTCAATTCCTAAAATCACGTCAAATGCAAGTATTTTCAAAGATATAAGATCAACAGGTAAGGTAAGGGTACCAATCTGAATCAAGCAAGATTTGTAAACTGTAGATGTAACAAAGGTTTCTCCTAACGGAGTTTCAACAGATAAGTCAAAGTCTAATTTATCAGAAGTCAAGTTCAAACGTTGAGCACAAGCAGGTGAAATAAAGGAATGGGTAGCACCGGTATCTAACAAGGTATAAACTTCGCAAGAGTTTATGATCAGTTTACCCGTAATCATCTCGTGTGGATTCCTCGCGTTTTGGGCTGTCACGACAAACGCTCTTCCAGGAATCACCGACTTTGACTTGTCTGCAACCGCCTTTGGAATCACCACCCCCGTTGAACTTGGTTTCGCAACAGGACAATCTCGAGCTATATGTCCTTCTTTTCCACAGTTATAGCATCCTTTGAATTGTTGTGGGCAGTTTGGGCTGATATGTCCCTCTTTCCCGCATTTAAAGCATACGACCGGTGGTCGTTCTCCTCCCCTCGAAACAGTTGATGCTGGTGCTGATGTTGACATCTTCGCGTTCTCATTATTGTACCTTCTCTTCTTGAAATCTCCTCCCGATTCGCTTCTTCTACTATCATGGCCACGATAACCACCGGAGTGGTTACCGCTTCTGTCATACTTTCCTCCTCGCTGGTTGTCATTGCTCCGATGACTGCTGCCACCGGTACGACCTTGGTTGTGGTCCCTCGGTTGAACATAATCATTATCTCGTTCTAATAACTGGGCCCTGTTTACTACATCCAAATATAAAGAAAATTTATGAAAAATGAGGTATTGACGTATTTCGGGTTTCAAACCTCTTAGAAACATCCGCGTCATACGTTCCTCATTCTCCACCAAATGAGGTGCAAACCTGGACAGCTCCGCGAACTTAGCCTCGTACTTGGATACCGTCATGTTATTTTGTTCCAGTCGGATAAACTCTACTTCCTTTATATGACGAATACTTTCAGGGAAGTACTTGTCATTGAACAGTTTCTGGAACGCTTCCCAAGACATCTGGAGTGCGGCAGGCTGGGTACGTTTCACAGATTTCCACCAGTAATCTACCTCTCTATGGAACATAAACGTGGCGAATGGAACCTTCTGTTCCTCCGTGCATCCCAAGACATCAAATATCTTGGTAATTTGTTTAATCCACGTCTCCGCCTTGATCGGATCTGGCTTTCCCAGAAACTCTGGTGGTCCCAATTCTTTGAACTGCTTGGCAGTAACAATTCGCGAGTTGTTATTATCGCCACCTATATGTCGCACACGAGTCTCCCTCGTCTGGTTTTGCATGAACTGTAGAAAACTTCTAAACATCTCATCGTTTATCGTCTGACCAGCGTTATTTTCAGGATGAACATTGCCTTCTTGTTGCACGTTCTCCTGGTTAACGATTAAAGGTGTCTCCACGGTCTCATTCACTTCGTTGTTAACGTTCTCAACTGCCATTCTCAAATACTGCCATAAAATAATTAAACAAATTAACATATCACATATTAACCCTATGCTCCGACTGACCAATTAAATACCACATAAGCTTAGGTAGGACACACTAGCGAAGGATTTACTCGTCTCTCCCCTCCTAGTTCTATTCCCCGATCTCCGCCAGAGATCATATCCCTAAGCTCTGATACCAACTGTGACGCCCCCAGAATAGGTCCATTCAACCCAACCCATTCTGAGTCGCCAAATACATGGTACAGAATTCAAATACAAACTTTATATCATACGGTCGTGCAAAATACGACCACACAACTGTGAGTGTCAATACAAATATGTAGAAAATATTAAGATTCAAACTAAGTCCTCATTACAATTATTATCACACTATTTATCAGAAATAGTGAGGACTACTACTGCTCTAACTCGGACCATCACTCTGTCCCCCGACTAGTCCCTGCGACATTCTCATTTCCTGAAGAGGACAACAGATGAAAAGGGTGAGCTCAACTAGCTCAGTAAAGAATATTATGACTAAGATAATGAAAAATAAATTATCGTTAGTCTTCAACAAATCAGATAAAATATAATGGACAACCAACTTCATATCAATATTCGCAGCGGAAATAACAGTTCATTAGAAGAATTAAGCAGAGAATAAAGTCTACTATCTTCTATGATTTAAAAGTCCATCATCAATATTTTATCCCTGTAACATCAATCAATATACATCTCGAATCAAATATTCATCTTGGCACTACAGGCCAAAGATATTTATTTGTATCATCAGTGGTCATGTTCATCTCAACACCTGTCATCTTTGCACTACAGGCCAAAGATATTCATCAGGTAATCATTCATCTTTGCTCTACAGGCCAAAGATATCCATCAAGTAATCATTCATCTTTGCTCTACAGGCCAAAGATATTCAGTTACATCACCTTTTAGGACTGAGAATGATGAAAAATATTTAAAAAAACGAATCCAGTGAGATAAAAGACAAAGACTAAGGATTCTTATTTTAGTATATCCAATTCAAAAATACCTCGTAATAATCAATTATGGAGCAAAATTCAAGAATAGAGCTCAAAACTTGGATACAATCAAAGATAGTAACCTTAACAAGCAATTTGGACAAATAGAAGAAAATTTAATTTTTTCTGTGAATAGTGCCGTATATGTGAATAGTAACCCCGACGGAAAAAGTAAGAATTTCAACATAAAATCCATGACAATATTTCTGTATAATGATATTGAAAAGAATAACATCATTTACGAAAGAAAATAACATCCCTTACCTCAAAAAGATAGTACCTCTGACTGGAATATCAGATATAATACCGAAGGAAACTTGCACTGAATAGCAGCACTCAAAGTATTGAAATACTCACAAAAATACGCTCGATATTATAGAGAGAGAAAACTTCTGATTCTGGTGTGATTTTCAATTCTAACCTAAGCACCCTATTTATAGGAAAAGCTTAGGATGCCAAAGGAGACTAAAATACTAAAATATTATTATTTTTTTGAATTTCCTCCGCCGCCGGCTGCTGCCCAAAATCAGATTGTCAACAAAAGTGGGGCCCACCCATTAAATAATATATATATTTTTCGAAACTTCAATAATTCATAACAAATAGTCCCTTTGTCAGAAAAATACAAATTCTATGTCCTTCCATAGGAAATTTAATTCTCTACAACTTTGCAGAAGAAAGTTTTTCCAGATTCTAAACATAAATTATCCAAAATCCAAAAACAGATGATTTCTCACACCAAAATATTGATAAAAACTCACCAGCGCCAATTCCTTCTTTAATATCCACAAAATAAATATTTTTCTTATCATATAAATCAATAATTAATTATTCACAAATAATATTATAGAACTACAATATTAACAACCAGGTCGTTCCTAGGACAGAGGGGGCCTTCCGATAAGGACTTCTCCTTACTGGCGCGCAATTAAATAACCCCTCCTAGACAGAACTTCCTTAGATATTGTCAATAATGCTATCTAATAATATTATTCAAATAATATGAATTATTGAGTTGATAATGTGAAATATTGTGCAATGACAATTATTGAATCAATAATACCAAAATATCAACTGTAGCCATTATTGAATCAATCATATAAAATGGCAACGTAACAATTATTGAGTCAATAAAATATCAATGTAACAATTATTGAGTCAATAATATAAAATATCAACGTAGCAATTATTGAGTCAATAATATAAAATATTGAACAGTAATTACTGTAACAATAATTGAGTAATGACTTCTCACGTAAAACTCAATAATTCGAAATACTGTGCAATACCGTGTGCTACTATGCAATACCGTGTATCACTATATTTTAACCACCTAGTATTTCAACAGTACTAACGGTAACAACCACGCCGTTATTTTGTAAAAAGTTGTTTCTGTCGCTTTCTATATCCTACAGTTATTCCGTTGTGGGGGCCCACAAATAGCTGCGCCGTCGTACGAATATTCCCCGACAACAAGAATATTCCACGACCAAACGAATATTCCCCGACAACAAGAATATGTTATAACCACTTGCTCATTTTAAAAATGTTTGCACATTTCACCCATAACTTTCATATTTATCAAATCAACACCTTACTATTTCGAAATAATATATAAAGAAAATTAAATTTTTATTCATAAAAGTTGGGGTCTTACATTTATAACTCACAATTTAAGAAACAAGAAGTAGTATAAATAAGATTTTGTCCAGGCTCGGAGTCGGAGATGAGGTTTCGTCCAGATTTTGGTCCGCCGTTCGGAGGCGGAGTGGAGTCGCGATGTTTGACATGCGATTTGGGGACTGGGGTTTTGAATTTTGGGTTAGGGGCTTAGGGCAGAAACAGAGATGAGAGATCGAGATCGAGATTTGAGGGATGAGAGATCGAGATTGAGAAGAGCTTTGGCTTTTGGACAGTGATGAGTGATGACCGACGATGAGGCAGAGGCGATGAGAGATTGAGAGTTCGAGATATGGATTATGGGCTAGTGGGCTAAGAAATGAATTGAGATAACTAGTAAAGACTAAAGATTATTATTTTAAGTTAGGCTTAGACTGAATAACTCAAAGATACCCGTATTAATTAACCGTAAACCGTAAATAATTTTCGATATAACCGAATTGTTATAAATAACCGAATTATCAAAAAAAATTCGGTTAAATTATTCCAGTTCGGTTCGATAATTCGATTATACCCGTTTTTTGCTCAGTCATATGTGAGGGAACTGCAATTAAAAGAAGAAGATTCTCCTAATAAGGTAATATCCTTTAGTTTAATTTAATATACATCCTTTTATAATATACTAGTTGGTAGCCCATGCAATGCACGGGCTAGTTTGATAGTTTGAATAATAGATTGGCTAAACTAAACCTGAATATATCTAACAAAAAATACATTCATTAAAGCATAAGAACATTCTCTCAGTAATACTCATTGCGTCCTTTTCAACTCTACTGCATTATTCGTTGCATTACTCATTGCGACACAATCAGACCGTACAGACTGTAAGCAACTGGACATACCCAATAATACCATCTCCACCACACATGCATACTATGTTATTTACAAAATGAGCAACACTTTCATCATGTTTAAATATTGAATGTACTCTTCTCATGCTTTCTAGCTAGTATTATATTCTCAACATCAAACTTGAATGAAAAAAATAAATAAATAAATTAGAGCGTTAGAGTTGCTATAACTTACAGGTCATGGGATTATAAATTCTAAAAAGATATTCCATAAAATAATACAGCAATAATAGCAGCAATGTCCGCGTTAGGAGTCACCGCTACGGTCATCATGCCATAGAGTGTGAAGTATAGAAATGTGAAGAACATGAACAATATATACCAAAAGTATTTTGCAACTGTCCATTCAAACCCAATCATCTCATAAACGATAACACCGTATACTAAAGCTTGCGCTAAAATATATTGTATTTCACCGTATTCTTATCCGTTGCATTACTCATTGCGTTCATCCTTGCTGCAAGCTCGCTCGCCAATGACTCATGCAATGCCCTCAAAATCTGATTATTCAAATAGAAAGGCATCAATGCATCAAGAATCTTAACTAGATCTTCCTCAAATTGCATATTAGGCAACCAGAAACTCTTATCCTATCCCTCCCTACAGTCAATTTCCCTTCCTTAGTTATCAACCTAAAGAACTCATCTTCACTTGCATCAACCCAATTCCTATTCACATCACAAACCTCTCCCTTTGCAAACAATGGAAGTAATGTATGAATCACTGGATCAGATTTAATCAAAGGCACAAATTTAGTATACAAAAGCTCAACTTTATCATTTTCCCCCAAAGGCTGCATCAGCAACTTCATAAATCTATCAGGCAAGATTGCATCTAACATCTCATGCCAACCATGCATAATGTCCCTATGAAATATGAAATAAAAGAATATTGAAAAAACTTCTCCCTTTTTTTTCCAAAAATTCATCGATTTTTTATGTTATAGGAACTTCCAACTATGTCACAAAAAGAATCCAATGACTGCTAAATATACACACACATACAGGGCTAGTTTGATTTGGGGAATGACACTTGCTCTCTCCAAAATCACATTCTAACAATTTTCCCATCTTGAATTCGAAGTATATAAATTTCTCTCTTGGTGATGACATTGAGAGGCAATTGGTTGGAATGAAGACCAAGCCTTTGGCAAATTGGACCAAGAATGAATTGAAAATTACAAAACTGAAAAGGTTATTTCTGGCATGCATAAAGGTTTCCTACTTTCCTCAAAATGAGACACTCCACTGCACTGAAAATCTCTACTAGTAAAGCAGTTGTTCAAGGGAGTTTGCTTTTATAGGAACTTTCAAGGGTTCAAGTATATGTTAGTTAGTCTAATTGAAGGCTATGACCTCTTTTTGTCATTCCACCAAACATGTATATAATGTGCAAATATTATCAAACCTTAAGATTTACCATCTAACTGGACATTCCACTCCATCTGATCTATCATCTACAAAAAATTTAAAAAACAAATACTAAAATTTTATATTTAAAACAACATATGAGCCTCTGTTACATAATGAGGGTCTCCATTCAAATGCAAAAGCTTGAATATGAATGTATCATCATATACACACTCAATCCTATTTCATATCAATCAATTATTGCTATCAAAAACATGCAAACAAAAGAAATAGAAAAATCAAGTGCTCAACATTTGATCACCATTTCCATCAAATTCTCCAGACAGTAAAATTTAGCTCATAATATTAAAAATCTACCAAGAAAACAGTACCAACAGCTAATACCTAGTAGGAAATTCGTACAATTTTAAAAAATTGAACTTTCCTATGAGAGACATTCAAAAAACTGCAAGAGAAATTAAATTTTAAGAAACACACTTGGAATAATCCAGCAATCTCAACTGGGTCTGATCCCTTTCCAAGAAATTCAACTGGGAACCAAAGATATACTTAAAATATCAAGAAATAATGAGGCATATGTACATACAATTGTGTGAGCTTTCGTGTAAAGAGAGATAAAAAAAGATTACTAATGATTTCTCTTTAAAGCTAAGTTCAACATAAGACCCCTCTTCATGGGAATCATTTCCTCTTAAACTACCATAACCTTCTAAACCATCTCTAGTATTTAGCTTTGGAGATTCTTACTTGTAGCTTGAAAACTAATTTTTCAGATCAGGGGTTCTGATTAACCAATAAATACCAACAACGAAAAAAAGTTAAAAAATTTCACAAAAAATTAGGTTTTCACAAACGCTTGATTGGTTTCAGACATTTTAGAAACCAAATATAAATTCAAGAAAACATAATTCTTGAAATGAAATTTAGGGGAAAAAGAATACATACCCAAAGGAATTAATAGCGAATCAAATGAACCCAAAACCTGCAACTCAAAAATTGAATTGGGTGAGGAGAGAGAAAGCTTTATGAATTTAAAATAAAAACCATAGATTAATTTACCTGAGATTCGGAGTTAGAAGGATGTATTTCTAGATTTGAGTTCTTGGTTATCTGTTTTCTCTCTCTCTCCCTAACAACATTTCATTTGGGTTCGGCATGGCATGGCATGGCTTAGCAATATATAAGCACAAAGGGGAAGAAACTGAAAGAAGAAGAAAAAGAAGAGGAAGAGAAAGAGGAAGAGGAAAAGGAAGAGGAAGTGGAATAGAATAAGAGGAATCTAAAGAGAAATGGGATCGTTTATGGCTAAGGATGACGAATTGAAGAGATACGGAACAAAAGAAAAAGGTGAGGGGATCAGAATCGATTTGGCGGGTAAGGAGAAGGGGAAGAAACTAAAGTGATTAAAGAGGAGGCAGTGAAGTGGAGACGACTCTTTTAAGGTTGAGGATGATTATGAGGAAGTGATGATTGAGATTGAGATTGAGATTGAGATTGACTCGGTAAATAACTCAGTCAAATTGAACGAAATTGATTAAGAGTCTAGATCGCCTTTGCTGCCTTTATATATAAGGAATTGATATCATGTATGGCGACATGAATCGGGAGCACATGCAATAAGTTTAATTGAATTAATAGTTTATTATAAGTAATGATTATGAGAGAATTTCATTTAAATTATCTTGATTTATAAATTGTATTAACTGGGATTTACAACTTGTTTGCAATAATTTTTTTTAGGTTGCATGTATTCATGTAATAATGAATAAAATTCTATCAAAATAAAATAAATAAATAATAGATTTATATATATGTTTTTTTCCCCAGTAAAAGAATTTCTAGAAATCTGAGTTAAAGGGCTTTAGTAACAAGTCATATACATTATATTCCTTTTGTTAGAAACCAAGCTAATATATGATGACTGGATATCATAGTTAAGGTTTTGAACTTCAAGTTTTGACAGTTTTAATTGGTAACTTAACTTATAAGTTATTAATGTAATTTTATTAATTTGTTTAATTAACTCGAACAGAAGGAGTTTAACGAATTATAATTGAGATTATAATATGGGTATTACATTACTTAATTCAGGTACGAATTCCGTACTCCTTCAGCGATATTCTTATTAAATTTGATTTCTTCGTTTTGTTCGTTTCAAAATTGGTTATTGTTTCCCATAGTTATTCCTTATCAAATTTATTATGATAGTTCATTTTGGTGTTGATATTAGAACTCGTATTTGTACTCTTTGAACTAGTTAATCATGTCAATATGTTTTGGAGATTTTATTCGTTTCAATCATTATGTGTATATTTTTTTTCACATTCGGGAGTTGTTTTGATCGTTTATATCTTATGATAATTAAGAATGTTCGTATTTGATAATTCGATATCATTTGAAGATGGTGATGTAAGCCTTGTGAGTTGAACTCCTTTTGGTTTACATTTTGTAGTTTGATCCTTATGGTATACTTGAGCTAACCACCTGTGAGGGTATCACATGCATGTCCTCTTGACACAAGGGCATGACACCTTCCGTGACGGTGTGTGTAAGACCCCAACTTTTATGAATAAAAAATTAAATTTTCTCTATATATTATTTTGAAATAGTCAGGGGTTAATTTGATAATGTGGAATGTTATAGGTAAAATGCGTAAATATTTTAAATAAGCAAGTGGTTATAAAATATTCATTGTTGTCGGGGAATATTCGTTTGGTCGTGAAATATTCTTGCTGTCGGAGAATATTCGTACGACGGCGTAGCCATTTGTGGACCCCATAACGGAAAACTGTCGGATGAAGAAAACGACAAGAATAAATTTTTTATAATTAACTGGCATAGTTGTTACCGTTAACACTATTGGAATACCCGGTGGGTAAAGTATAGTAATACGCGTTGTTGCACAGTAGCACACGGTATTGCACAGTATTTTTATATTATTGTTAATTCAATAATTGTCACTGCACAGTATTTTTTATTATCAGATCAATAATTCATATTATTTGAATAATATTATTGAATAACATTATTGGCAATGTCTAAAGAAGTTCAGTCTAGGAGGGGTTATTTAATTGCGCGCCAGTAAGGAGAAATCCTTATCGGAAGGCTCTCTCTTTCCTAGGAACGACCTGGTTGTCAATATTGTAGTTCTATAATATTATTTGTGAATAATTAATTATTGATTTATATGATATGAAAATATTTGCTTTTGTGAATATAAAAGAAGGAATTAGTAATGAGGTGTTTTTATCAGTATTTTAGTGTGAAAAATCATCCGTTTGTGAATTTCAGACAATTTATGTTTGGAATTTGGACAAACTTTCTTCTACAAAGTTGTAGAGAATTAAATTTTGTATGGAAATGACAGAAGATTTGTATTTTTCTGATAAAAGGGTTATTTTGCATGAATTATTGAAGTTCTAGAATTTTGGGTCGGAAGTGATTTTTGGGTTAAAAATATTTTTTTAAGAAAAATGTTTTTTTAATGGGAGGTGGGCCCCACTGGTGGCTGATGGAAAGAGGTGGGCGTGAATTTTTTTTTAAAAAATATTATTTTATTAAATTTTCTGTTTTGACGTTCTAAGCATTTTTCTATAAATAGGGTGCTTAGTTAGAATTTAAAAATCACACCAGAATCAGAAGTTTTCTCTCTCTATAATATCGAGCGTATTTTTGTGAGTATTTCGATATTTTGAGTGTTACTATTCAGTGTAAGTTTTCTTCAGTATTATATCCGATATTCCAGTTCGAAATACTGTTCTTTTGAGGTAAGGGATGTTATTTTCTTTTGTAAATGATGTTATTCTTTTCAATATCATTATACCAAAATATTGGCATTAATTTTATTGTGAAATTTTTACTTTTTTTCGTCAAGGTTACTATTCACGTATACGGCACTATTCACAAATACAGTACCATTCACGAAAAAATTATATTTTCTTCTAATTGCCCATGTTGGCTATTATGGGTCCTATCTTTGATTGTATCCAAGTTTTGATCTTCATTCTTGAATTTTGCTCTACAATTAATTATTATGGAGTATTCTTGAACTTGGATAAACTAAATTACGAATCTCTAATTTTTGTCCTTTATCTCACTGGATTCAGTTCTTTAAAATATTTTTCATCATCTTCAGTCTTAAATGGTGATATAAAAGAATATCTTTGGCCTGTAGTGCAAAGATGGATGATTATTTGATGAATATCTTTGGCCCGTAGTGCAAAGATGAATATTTGATTCAAGATATATATTGATTGATATTACAGGGATAAAATATTGATTATGGACTTTCAAATCATAGAAGATAGTAGACATTATTTCCTACTTAATTCTTCTGATGCATTGTTATTTCCGCTGCAGTTGTTGATCTAAATCTTGTGGTCCATAATATTTTATCTGATTTGTTAAAGACTAACGATAAATTGTTCTTTATTATCTTAGTCATAATATTCTTTACTGGGCTAGTTGAGCTCACCCTTTTCATCTATTGTCCTCTTCAGGAAATGAGAATGTCGCAGGAACTAGTCGGGGGACAAAGTGATGGTCCGAGTTAGAGCAGTAGTAGTCCTCACTATTTCTAATAAATAGTGTGATAATAATTGTAATGAGGACTTAGTTTGAATGTTAATATTGTTTACATATTTGTATTGACACTCACAGTTGTGTGGTCGTATTTTGCACGACCGTGTGATATAAAAGATTGTATTTGGATTCTGTACCATGTATTTGGCGACTCAGAATGGGTTGGGTTGACTAGACCTATTCTGGGGGAGTCACAGTGTGATCAGTCCACGGCGTATCCTTTTGTTTTGTATGTTTCTCTGGATGTGAGCTTTGACCATTTGATATATTTGTTCAACATACGTATGGGTCGACCTAGTGTTTGATTTGATTCGATTTGTTTGGCGGATTAGTGACGTATGTGTCGTGCGTACTATCCGTTTTGATTTGCATACATCATGGTACCGATGTATTTTGTTATCATTTAGCTAGCTATTTGTATTTGAGCAAGAACAAGTTAGCAATTCCAGCCACGTACTGCCAGATGATGACGATGTGTTGGCAAAAGATGTCGTTAACGTACCCGATGATGAAGAGGTCGAGGATGACATTGTTGTCAGTGACTATGTCGTTATATAAGATGATAACGACAAAACATTAATTGATATGAAAGAGGAAGAGACTGAATCTGAGGAGGAAATTGATTTTGATTCTGACAGGTTTGACGACGTACTAAGCCTGAACTTAAACTTATTGTTGTTTTAAAATAATTTACAAATAAAAACGATATTTATTAAGATAAATTTATTAGAAATTAAGTATCTCGTTGTTTTTAATTACAGTAGTACAGTTATGGCTAGAAACAGCAGTGGAGGTCGCCGCGGTGGTGGCCAGTACAGGATCGCGGTAGTGAGTTTTCCAGCATTTTGTAATTTACATTTTTCCTACTTAATTGTTTAAGGCATATGAAAATGCTATATATACATAATTTCACCACTTAAACTTACAGATACGTACTGTTCGTTGACGTCAGCGAGGGACTAAACTCGGATTATTTGGGCGTCCGTCGGCCCAGCCACACATTGCTATAGTTGATGTCGACTCAGTGCAGTAAGTGTCTACTATAATATAGCTCACGCATATAAATTATTTTATATGATTGCATGAATTAAATTAACACATATCTCTAGTATTGTAGTATCCTGGACCCGATCGTTAAGCATACGGTACATGCCATTTGCTTGACACACCTGCCTACGGGTTGTATGTGATTCACTCAGTTCCCGCAGTATGATGCCTCATATATGACTACTGTGCTGCGAGAGTTCCATGTAAGTCGAATTACATAACTTAAATTAAGTATGATTCTAGGTATTATCATCGATTTTTGATATGTTAACATTCTTTGTATAGATTTATTTTAGATATGTGGAGGGTGTCTCACAAGCAGCAGGTGACGGTGTTGTTATTGCACATTTCGCAAATAACTATGCCAACTGGCTATACGAGAAGAGACAGCGGGTCGCCTAGGCAGTTATCGAGCAGCCCAACACTACCATACGCGATCATCAACCTCCCATAGTCTCTAATGCAGCATGGGTTGCTATGTGTGCACACTAGGATGCTAATGACTTCAAGAAAAAGTTCTAGCAGGCAAAAAAGAATCATGACCAGCTCCAAATTGTACACAATCTTACGGTCATTTGAGGAAGTGAAGTTAGTAAGTATCTCAATTTAGTTCTTTAGTTACTGGATTGTCATTATCATACTTAATAAATGTTATTTGAATGTATTTATTAGGACATGCAGGATAGCTTGGGCCGACCTCCTACCATGCTAGAGTTTTGGGATAGATCTCACACGCCCAATGAGTCTAGCATGTCTCCCGCAGCATTAGCTATACGGGTAAGACTAATATCAATTAATCTATATAATTATTAATATTAGATAGTTGATAAAATGATTTAATTAACTCACATGTCATAAAATAAATTACAAGACCGATTTCAGAAGCTTCAGAACCAGTGTATAGCTGAGTTGGAGGATGCTAGGGGTTCTGAGCCGTTAGATTCCATCATCCCTCCGCCCGAGATTGTATTATCTCGGGATGACGAGCTGAGACTATGGGTCGCGTCTCAGAATCTCCCTTGTAGTACCAACAATTATCAAGTGTTGGGCATGCCGAGGATACCGGCATATACATTACCTGGAGGTAATATTATTTTTGATAAGTTAATATAATTTAATTGCAAATATTATTAGTAATAATATATTTGTTTTCGCAGGCTCTAGCCAGCGTCAGCGTCCGAGAGGACCTGTTGGACCATCTCATACAAGCGCTGACTTGGACGACGAGATTTTCCAAAGTGTCATTGCGGCGGTGTCGGAGACGTTTCGTACGGATCCGATTATCTGTCGTTAGGAGATGCCCAATCGAGCTCGCCTTCACCAACTAACTCAGGATATTGCAGCAGGGGCCACCGTTGAGAGTACGAGTATCCTGCAAGAGCAGTTCGTCGCGATACGCGACGAGGTGCTCTGGTTGGTGGTTACCTTACTCTCGGAGGCTTTTGGCCCGATAGGGAGTCAGTCTCAACCTACTCAGGTATTATATTTATTTTAAGTTAATTAATCTGCATGTTATTTAATTTTCATATTATCTCTTTAATTCTCTCATATGGACTAATGGATTATATTTTTAATTGTATCAACAGGGTGGCGATATTATCGATGGTGATGGCGAGTAGGATTTTTGGACTCCCGAGCAGCATCGTCGACCCCCGCCAGATGATTCTGATCCTACTAGTGATAGTACTAGTTTAGGTTGATATATAGTGTATATCATATATCTATTTAGATGTTTTGTAAAACATTGTATATGTTTTAATGATAATTCGGCGACATGTCATTGTTCGTTGTAGTTTATAATTTATAATATATAAAGTACAAACTACATATAAACACCATTGTTATCTGTACAGGATCATTGTTTATATCTTTGTAGTTTTATTTTGCAGTTTAGTTTTGAAGTTTATAAGATACATCATTGTAGTTTATAAGTTTAGTTTAGTTTGTAATTGGCATTGTTATTTAACGTTCGAATGTATTCGAAGAAAAGTATATACAACGTTGTATTATGGGTTGATTATGATATATGTTGTTGCTAGTTGTTGGATGTAGTTATTGAATATTATTGTGTGTATTGTTGGGATAAAACAGATTACAGGTACAAAAAAAGTGGTTTAAAAACCTGGAAAATGCAAAATCAAAAAATTATTTTTTAAAAAAACTATTTTTATTACCGACGGAATAAGGTAAAACTGACGGAATTTCTGTCGGGAATAAGGAATACAATTTATTTTAAAGAAGCATTATTTGCGACGAAATTATTTTATTTCCAACTGAAAATCCGTCGGTTTTAAGGATTTCCCCCCATCTCCGAAATGGGCCACGTGTCACGTTTATTTCGATGCAATATTTACGACGGAAGGAATCTGTCGATATTAGTGTAATTCCGATGAACACGCTGTCAAAAATAATTTCGTCGTACATAATTTTTTCCGTCTGACTTTTCAACGGATTTAAGGTCGACGACCATTAATTCAACCGAATGCCTGATGGAATATTCCGTCGAAAATAAACGTTTTTTTGTAGTGAGCCTACCATATCACATATATCATTAAAAATATTACCAACAATAGTTATGTAGATAGCTGGCAATCAAAAGATATATTATTTTCCAACTTTTTATAGAATAAATTTACATTATAATGAGATCATTGTTGAAATTTTTGGCCTAGTACGTTGTCCAAATTTGAAAAATAATAATGGTACAATGTGTATTGAATTGATATTTGTGATGAGAATAAAATATGTTATATTTTTATCCCTTAATGCTTAATCTTTTATATTTATTTTGTACCTAAATACATTCATTATTCTTATATTTTTATTTTAGGTACAATTAAAGGGTTTCGTGACTTTGAAAATCATTTGGAGATAAATTAAGCATTATTGGACAGACCCAATTGGCCAATTTAATTCAAGCATGTCATGTTGGCCACGCAATTGATGTTCTAAGGGGCTGTTTGTTTACAACTTAATGCGTTTGAATGATTCCAGATCTGAGCGAATAAGTCATTCAGACTGTTTGTTTGTATATTTTAAAATCTGAATGGCACTGAATTCATCTGACCGATTCATTTAAAAAAAAATGGCTGAATGGATCTGAACACCATCTTCAAATACCCATCTTTTCTCACTTCTCTGTAGCTTCGATCGATCGTTCGTTTGGTTCGACATATCTAATTGATTTACTCATTCAAAATCTGTAAAACTACTGAAATCTGTAGAAATCAGAAAAAACACCCATTTAAACCCCCTCTTTCAGCATCAACGCCATTTCATCTTCTTCTTTCTGAACTTTGGGGTACACTGGTACAAAAAATTATAGCGGCTAGTATTAATTTTGGGTTTTATTGATGATAGATATAGAAGGATTGTATGTATAAATTATAAATAGATAATTTCGGAGGGGCAACTCGCAGTCAGGTATAGAGAGAGAGAGATGGGAAACTACTTTTGAGCTAATGTGGGAAAGCTTGGGTCTTATATTAAATATAATATAATATAAAAATTTAAAATTCATTGATATTGTTAAGATTAATTATATGTGTGATTCAATTTTTTTTTTAATTTTGATTCATTCTACTCCTGCTAATAAATATTGTATTTAATTTTTATTAATATGGATTGACAAAATTATATATTTGTTCAACATAATTTAGAGGGATAAAATAGTAAAATATTGTTATTCAGATATTTCAGACATATCAATTATCAAACAATTTTTTTCATTCAGATTCAGCTTATTCAGATTCAGATTTAGATTCAAATTCAGACAATATTTATCAAACACCCCCGTAACATTATATTTTCGTGCATGCAGGGAAGGATTAACTAACGTTATTCGGCAGGGCAGCAAAGCATGTTTACAATCTTATTACAATCATGTGGACCACGGTTTCTATATATTAACATATTAGCTTACTTTGGCAATCCTTTTATATATTCAATATATTGATTCCTAGTAACCAATATAACATATCCAGCAAACTTGCAAAGGAATACACACATTGGATATGCAGCTCTTGATAATTTAATTGGGGTCGGATTCCCTTAATGGATTCACACGGAAATTGATTCAAACGGATTTCCCTAATCAGTTCACGCGGATTGCTAATTAGACGCGGCAATTTACTTTCCGAACGCAAAATGGAAAATGTACACGGCAATTGTGATAGTTAATTTCAATTTCAATTTCAATTTGGATTGCTATGTAATTTATTTCTTTTGTTATTAGGATTAGGATTCTGTTTGAGTAGTATAAATAGGGGATAAAGCTGATGCATTGAAGACACACCTCATTCAATCAATAAAAATACTTCTCTCTATTATTCTTTGGTGATTCTATGGTCATGTGCGGCTAAACTCTAGTTTTGAATTAAGAAGACAGAAGCGATCAGATTATTACACTGTGAGATCTAATTGATTTTATTTGTTCAATTATTATTTTGAGTATTGATTATTCTTTTACGCTTAAATTATATGATTGATTTGTTTAATTGCTAGGATGCATGCTAGTTTATTATTCATTGAAATCTACTGCTAAATTAGACATCAAATCCGTAATTGTTTGGTCACTCTAATTTGTGAAGCAACTAAGATTAATAATTGACTGCAGATCACGAGATTATTATATCTTAGGAAGAATATTCAACTAAATTAAATACAACCGCTTGTGCTTGTGTTGTTTAGTTTCATCGGTTTTTCTGATTCTTAAAACTTCTACTAGATTAAACTTTTAGTGCTTGTCACGGTTCTTTAGATCGCTTGTTTCTATCTAACTAAAATTAAGGAAAGACATGGAATGATTCTAAACGGTGAATTGATTCTAACGATGAATATTCAAAGTATTAATTATGTATGCTTGAGTCAATGATCAGTGTATGTTTTTAAGGTAGAAGTTACTTAATCCGAGGCTTGTTTTTCTGATTTATTTCGTTACATTATTTTGTGTATTAGTTTATTTTAATTAATAATATTAAAAAAAAACCCTCTTTTGGAATACAAAGTATAAAAATAAATTAATCAGTCTCTGTGGGATTGACTCTTACATGCACTACTACATAATTATTTTTCGTATTAAAATTTTATTTTTAGTTGTCTGCGATAGCACACCAATTTGCTAGAGATTTAATTAATTATTACTAGTACCTCCCGCACATGCGATGCGTGTGTATAATTTACTATTAAAATTTGTGATTATTATAATTTGAGATTTAATATTATCCGGATAAAGAGTTTTAAAGTTGATAGGAATGAATTATGCGAGAGGATTTAGGAGATGATAGAAGGTAGAATAGAGTGGAGGAAATTAAAAAATAAGAGGGAATAAAATATAATAATTGTTGTTGAATGAAACACTATATATATCTCTTATTCTAAAGTGCGAGACTTTTTATAACTGTTTTTTATGTAATAGGGTCAGATCTTATTCTATTAAGAATTTAATTTATTTCATTAATTTTATGCCCATAAAGCAATTATCAATTCAATTAAAACTGAATACAACTTCGTATAATCCCTTTTTTTATCAAACAACTTTACGAGCTCTTTTAGGTGAACATAAAAATTGGACATTTGAACTTCACTTATTTATATTTTTACCCACTATTCGGTCAAAATACAAATAAATAAAATTTAAATACACTCCTATCCAATTTTTATGTCTAATATTCATGTGTTTTTACAATTTTACACTCTATTTTCCTATATTTTTCTCCATCAGTCTCAATCCATTAACAATTTATTTTTAGTTTTAGAATAATGCTAGAGATACAACAAATTCTATAATTATTTTATAATTTGCTGTTGTGGCATACTCCACCTCAGCTTTTATGTAAAATCAAAAATTACATTGAATCAATTTATTCATCAATATACTAAAATAAAATATATCACATCATCACATTATAAAATAATTATAAAATTTATTGTGTCTCTAGACTATTCTTAATTTTATTTCTTCTGCAATTTTCTTCCTCAAAAAGGAGTTACAAAAGCTGGACGCATATAAAAATTAGAATACGAAATAATTAGTCAAAACAGAACAGGACTCTATTTTGACAAGGATATTAATGGTTAAACTAGGTTACTGAAAAATCATTCGCTAGGTTACTGAAAAATCATTCGCACGCTTCTTCGACTCATTGATTTTCCCCTCCAACTGACCGGAATTCCTCCGACTTAGAGATCTCAGTCTGAAGCTTTATGATCATATGAATATTCAAACACCTCCTAGTACATCTACATGGTATGACTGTGTTCTTCGTTTTTATACTACTTTTCAATTTTTCGCAGTCAAGTTCAGTTATGTGGGTATTTAATATTTTTGTGGGTTGTTATTAAGATGTGTTTTTTATGCATATTTGTGTAAATCTTAATTCAACTTCAAGAATTCATAGTTACAAAGCTAAACCAGTGGTGTTGTGATTTTTATCCTTTTAATCTCATCAGTTCATAGAGTTTATATTTTATCAACTGCAGTTGTTGGTTAACAGGGGATCTGGGATCACTCTAGCAACTAACAATGTGACGAATATAAAAATAATCACATACAAGAAATTGAATTGAGTCCTTCTATGGGGATCGGCTCCTTCCGACCGGGGTGGCGACCGGTTGGAATTTTTATTTTTATCTTTTTATTTTTTTGCAATTGACCCCCAAATAATTAATGTGATTTATTGGAACTGAAATTTTTACACAATGCATTAATTTAGGTGTCATTTTTACAATGTATCCAAATGACACCTAAATTACTGTATTTTGTAAAAATTTCAATTCCAATAAATCACATTAATTATTTGGGAGTCAAAAGCAAAAAATAAATAAATAAATAAAATTCCAACCGGTCGCCACCCCGGTCGGAAGGAGCCGGTCACTCTAGTCTTATTGAATTGAATTTTATAAGGTTCACCTATATTTAGGCCTGACAATTTTACCCGACCCCGATGGGACCGACCGCCCCCACTATTGGGACCTGATTTCTCAAACCCTATAGGATTAGGGTCGGGAATGGGAATAACTTCCCCAGCCACTCGACCCAACCCGATTTTACGTGTGTGTAATAAGTAATGCTATGGTGACAAAAGAAAGTTGCAAAAAATTGGATACAAAATGATGTTTAGGATTATAATTAGTTGATGTTCCAGTATACATGAGTGAGTCCAATGGTTATAACCAATCATTGTCATACACATCATTTTGTATCATCTTTTTGTATCCAATCTTTTGTCGCCAAAACACTGTTGATTTATAGTTTCATAAATAACCTTGTATCGTTTCACTTGAAAAACTTAAACTGTGTTTTCAAAATAGCCATTTCTAAATTTTACTTTTAAGTTTGGGTATTGAAATGAGTGTTGGGTAAATGAATATCTTCATTTTTTTAAAAAAGTTACTAATGGTGTCTTGATGATGAGAGCTATAGGATAATTTTTTTAATATATATCGGGAGTCGGGTGGGGACAATCGGTATGGGTCTATGGGATATCATTATCTGGGTCAGATATGGGGAATATATAACATTGGTGGGGCAGGTATAGGGAATGGGAAGGGTTTTTCGGACCATACCCACCCCATTGCCAAGACTACCCATATTGGGTTATTAAATTTAACCCAGAAACTCATTCTACATTCTTGAGGAGCCTTTGGGCTTAGTAAAAATTGATTTTAAGTTGGATGCTTCAGTATGGTGTCAAAGTTAAAGTCTTTACCGTTTCTGTCATTACAATCCATATTCATATTAATGTGGCCTAATTGTGCACATCTCAAATTTCATTTGATATATACGTTGTTTAGTTTTTTACGTCTCCACGTGGAGGACATGAGCGAGCGTATTGGGTTAAAGTCCCACGATTAAGTTTGATCTAGAAACTCACTATATTACTTGAGAGGCCTCTCCATTTAGTACCTACTACCTATTAATATTAAGTTAAATGCTTCAACAACCCAAACTCTGGCGACGTCAAATCACCCTCAATATTCACTCTGAAAGTAAAAGTAGTAGTGCTAATTAGATATAACTATTGTTGGTGGTTCATGAATTGTCACATACCTGGAAGACATTTGACTGTTTGGTGAATGGTGATTGCTTCACTTGTTTAAGAAATGGTTTACTTTTTAACTTAATTACATTAGAACTTCATTATAAATTCATGTGGGTAAGTTTTATATACAGAACATTCTTTAGAAAGGCAAAGCTAGGAGCTGCTGTAGGAAATGAGCAATGGGGGAATAATGTGAATACTTCATTGAACAAGAATGAACTACACAATCACAATAGAGTTCTTGCTAATTGCCATGAGATTTAACATGATAAGTATAGCTATTAGCCATTTAGCTGTCACATTTTCAGTCTACAATTTCAAAGTTGACAACTGTTATGTGTTATTTAGTGGCGAAGTATACTTGGATAGCTAGAATGATAGGATTTTTGTCATAAATTTTAATCCATGTCATTTTACGAGGGATTATATATAAGGGAGGTGGTATTGCATAATACCCTATTAAATATTATGTTATCATAGGACACGTACGATAATTTGAATATATCAAATGTACCTAGAAACTGCATATATAAAAGGAAATATGTTATATTAAAGTTCATAACAAAGTTTCATGGAGGACTTTTTCTTGTAGACATTCTTCTCTAAACTCCTCTTCTATTTTGCATAACTTCTTTACAACATTGGAGTCTATTTCTGGACCATGATATAACTCTTAAATTTTTCTCAACTGATTGGAAATTTATGCAGCCTTTGCCTTTATTCTATCTGATATGTACCATCTATGCATTATGCTATAGCACATGACTACCTTCTTACCAAATATTTATGCAGTTTTCTACAGTTCTGAGTGCAGGTCATAGTTTAGTAATCCTGTCAAACTATCACTATAGAGTTTTGTGGTGTCGAACGAAAAAATGAAAAAGAAGGGGAAAGCGGTGACAAGGAAGCAAGACAACAAGAAACATAGTGTACGCTATTTGCCCCAAGAAATGCTGTTTGAGATCTTGAGCTGGTCGACAGTAGAGTCTTTGTTGAGATGTAAATGTGTCTGCAAGCAATGGAATGCTATAATTGAGGATTTCGACTTTGTAGAAATGCACAGGACACGGAATAGAAATAGTTATTGCTACTCCAAGTTTGAAACTAAAACTCTTAATCTTGACGGGGTTGAAGAAACATTTGCCTATGTTTGTACTTGCGATGGGTTGTTACTGGAGAGAAGCATATCCTCTGACAAATATCGTATAAGGAACCCTGCAATCAAACAAATACTTGATCTCCCTGATCCACACAAGAATTCAATGGTCATGGTAAATTACTACAATTATTGCGCCGATATTTACAGAGTACTTTCGATATACCAAGGCAACGAAGAAAGCAAGAATATTAATTGTGAAGTTCTTGATCTTGTGGGTAGGGATCTTTCATGGAGGCCCCTCAATATCTCCATATTTCATGATTTTGTCCGAACAGAAGAGAATTTTTCTGTCTTAGTAATTGGCGACATCTTACACTGCATTAGGATACCTATGTTTGGATCAAGCAATTCGGAAATCATTTGCCATGATCTAGAAAACGAGGAGGTTTGTTCAAGTGTTAATGTGCCACAAAGCTTCTTTTCAGTCTGGTGGGATGTTAAGTTTCTGTATTGGGATGGCAAACCCTCACTGGTTCGTCTGATGGAAGCACAACTGATTGTTTGGGTGTTGGAAGATTATAAGATACAGAAATGGGCCGATAGTAAAATAGTTATTTCCTTGCCATTCTTGCAAGAAAATGCAAATATGAAGGGCCTTAGACTTTGGAAAGCTCTAGAGGGGAAAGTATATTTTCATTTGAAAAACGACGATGCTTATTTTTATCATAGTGAATCAAAATTACTGCAGAAATTGCCTGAGGAAATGTCTTATAACAGAGTGCCCAACCAAGCAACCCTGGTTACTCTCGAAGGAATGCGGCCAGAGAAGAAAGAAAGCAGAAATGAACACAAAAGAGTGTCCTAGGTTTTTGGCTCAAATTTTCTTTTGTTAGGTTTCTCAGACTTGTAGTTATGTGAATTGGTACCTATAGTTGGTACAGATTTATTCAACTTTTTTGGTTTCTCGACTTCATTAGTAAATCTCTCAAGCTGTGTTAATTGAAATTCTTTGGTTTGGTTGTGAAAAAAATATAAGTGGTTTGGTTGTGATTGTGACCAAAAGGGAGGGGTGATGTATACTAATGTAAATAAGCTTGTGTGGGTAACACATGGGACTCGTCAAGAATTGAGAGCTTATAGCATTATTGATTAGGATTTAGATTTTCCATTAATTTATCTTAGCGATCTTGTTTTTGGTTTAAATTATCAGACAAAATTTACAATGAAATATTGATACTCAATATTAAAATAAATAAAAAATTCGAAGCAAACGTAATGAGTTAAGATAAAATATGAATTCATTGTATTTTGTATCCATTACAAACAGTCCATCTACATTTTACAAACGGTCCATATTTGAATCATTTATATTTCACTCATGCATTGTCAACAACCTTTAAATTTCATGAGCTCCTAGGGTTCATATTTTTCTAAGTTTAGTTATTTGGTAAAATTTTCAAAATGAGATTTTTGTACTATATATGTTTTTTCAAGTAATTCCCAGTGTTATTGACTATATATTGTATTAATCACAATAATATAAATTATTGAAACCGAGCTTACCTTGCTCTTACGAGCTAGGGATATGACTTAAAAACATGATCCCCGTTATTATTGATGGTTCATGAATTGCATGTGTGATATACAAGGAAGACACCGACTGCATGTGAATTGACTGTTTGTATTGTTTAACTTGATTAGATTAGAATATTGATGAATGAATGACCCATATACGGATTAGATTAGAATATTGATTAATCATTCTAAGTGTCTGTCTAATAAGTTTTATATATAGACAGACCAAACTAATTTTACAGTGCAAATATTGTCGCAACATTCTTATTAAGGCTCTGCTGTAGGCAATGAATGAATCTCTCTATACATGTTCATATATCTTCTGATTTTCTGCAGATAATGTGGATCAGAATAGGGAAAACAATGATGAAAAAAGAGAGACTAGGATGGATGGCAAAGGAAAAAAAGAATAAACAAAGCAAGAAAGATGAGAAGATGCATGAATAATACTCCCTCCGTTTCTTAATATAAGTCGTTTTAGACACGTGTACAAGAATTAAGAAAATGATTGAAAAGCATTAACTATACTATCAATTGTTTATAACACCCTTCACCTCACTTATCTCATACTCTCTCTTCAATAACAGATTAACAGTTTCCTATATACATTTACTCCTAAAAAAACTCAGTGATCTCATTTACTCTTACTCTATTTTCTTTCCCTTTCTCTCCCCATCAAACACCTTAATTATCAGATTTTTAAACTCCACTCTCTCTCACCCTCACAATTTAATTTACGGTACTCCACTTAAAAACACTTTGTTTCATATGTTTCATTTTAAATTGGCGCCATGCACTCTAAATTTTTTTTGTTTAATTTTTGTTTTTTCAACTTTCCCACCATTTTTGTTTATAAAAAACTATGTAGGCCACGTGAATTTTTAAAAGAAAAAATATTACAACCAACTCTAACATGACAACAAGTAGAATTATAGATTTAAATATTCTTCCAAGTGATGAAGAAAGTCCAATGAATGAGTTGAATGAAAATCAAGAATTTTTGAGAAATAATTTTGATTTGAATGTTGATATTAATCTTTGTGGAGAACTATCATCTCAAGCTAGTAGAGAATTTTCAGATTATATCCAAGAAAACCTTTTGCTTTTCTTCCTCCATAGAAAGTTCACCATCGTCATCTGGGATCTTATTCAAATCGATGCCGGTATCTGCCGACAAATTCAAATCGAAGTCCCGGCCAACTTTAAGAGTCTCACCAGTGGATTTATCTTTTAAATCGGAAGAAGAAAAAGCCACTCCTTTGTCATATTGAGGATTTTCTTTGCAATCCATGGTGTTTGTGACTAAACAAACTCTGTGAGAAGATCTCCATTAAAGAATTCATATATATGGAGGCAAAAAATCTTTGAAAAAATAAAATTTCTTAACACCATAATTAATCTGAGGAGAGAAAGAGACCAAAAATTTCTGAAAATTAAAGACACGATAAACAAGAGAGATAGAGAGGGGAAAGAAAAAAGATGAAAGGGTTTTGTTGGGAGAAGAAGAGAAAGACATAAGAGCATCTCCAGCAGATGGACTATCTGCTGGACTATATTAGTCTATATGATATCAGTAGATGTCCTTTAGTCTTCCATCCTTCCAGCAGATGGACTATTCCGTGGACTATAATATAAAAATATTAAAATAATCAATGAAGATTAAAATAATATAAAAATACAAACTATTATTAACAAAATAATTACAATTGTTAATAATAATTATATGTTACTTTTTAATAATAATTATTAAAATAATAATAATTACAATCAATAATAATAATTATTACAATAATAATAATAATAACAATAACAATAATAATAATAATAATAATAACAATAATAATTGTTATTATAATAATAATTGTTATTAATAATAATAATTGTTAATAATAATAATTGTTACTTTTTACAATTATTAATAATAATTATTGTTATTCTATTCGTTACTTTTTTTTATTACGATCAATTTTTTTTTATTTTACGGTTCTGATTTTTTTATATGCCCCCTTCTCGTCTTCTTCAGCCGCTATCTCCTTCATTTTCTTCAGATTCCCCCCCTTCCTCAACACCCCTTCTTCTCCTTCCGTTTTTTTTTCTCCAGCCTCTCTTTCATTTAAATATATAAAATATATAGTCTGCACGATTTTTGGTTCGTAGATTTAGTCGTTTTAGTTCACCGGAAAAAGGAGCAGACTAAATATAGTCCATCTGCTAGAGCAATTTCATCATCCTAGACTAAATATAGTCCAGGATTCAAGCAACTCCGGGCTGCTGGAGTTGCTCTAAGAGTAGAGGAGTAGTAGTATACGATAATGATAAATATGGATCAAAAAATTAGGTGGAGTAATAAGGGGCAATTTGGAAAAAATAGTGATCAATTATTCTAGATAACTACAAACGACAAATAATTAGGAATAACAAAAAAAATCTAAAACGACTTACATATAGGAATGGAGGGAGTAATAATAAATCATGCATTCTTTTAAGTATGTTATTGCATAAAAATGGGCCGACTGTAAAATCGTTATTTCTATACCATTCTTGAAAAAAAAATCCAAATTTGAAAGGTCTTTGTCCTTGGGATTGGTCAAAAAGGTGTCAAGAATTGAGTTCAAAATTTCTTCCAATAGGTTTTTCGGACCATAATACTTGATGAGTTCAAGATAGTATAGATTTTTATTTTTATTTTTTGGTTTTTAGTTTTTGGTTTTTGGTTTTTGAGACTTCATTAACTCAGATTATATGAATTAAATTCTTTGGTTTGGCTATAAAAAAAAATATAGAAAGTATTTCATAAATGGTGAACGCGAAGAAACAGAGCAAAAAGCTTGCTTGTGGCTGTAATCAAGTAGAAGTCGAGTCGAGTAATGACTTTTCGAATTTGACTCGTTATAAATGCTATCGAGTTTGAGTTGAATACTTAATAAATACTCCCTCCGTTTTTAAAAGATTATCGTTTTAAAAAGTAATTTTTATTTCAAAAAGATTGTCGTTTTGAATTTATCAATACACATTAGCTATTTTTTTTTTCTACTTTACCCTTATTTAAAGCTTTCTCCTATTTAAAGCTTTCTTCCCTTCCCAATAATTCTTATTCAATTCAATGCTATAATCCAAGTAGTAATTGGTTGAATTGAATAAGAAACATTGGAAAGAGAATAATTGGTTGAGACAATATATAAGGGCAATATAGTATTTTCGCTAAGTATTAATTACATTCCTTAATCTGTGTGCATTAACCTTAAACGACAATTTTTTAGGAACAAAGAGAGTATAGTTTTTTTTTGTTTGGATTGGACTCGAATTGAGTCGAGAATCAAGTAAATATTTACTATCTTTTATAATCCCGATAAATTATCACCATACCCCGCGGATATATACTTACTAGTAATACGGTGTAACGAAAAATTAGATTTAAATTCAAAAAATACTACATTACCTAAAGACTCTTTGTAATCTAAAATAACTTACAATCAGATATAACAATTATCAAAATTTATAATACCACCACAATAATTAATACATACTCATCATCAACACATATCCAACCATCAAAATATCAAGCTAGTCGCTACTAATTTCAAGAAATTTTGACAGAGTTTCCTTTAAAAATAGATATCCAGAAAAATCTAAACCTGTCTACAAAACTTACAATCATCAATACATATCCAAACCACCAAAACAACCATCATTCCATACCCAAAATCATCATAATCATGTATAATTAGTTAACTTTACAAAAGACGTAACACAAAAAATACAAACATGCAAAAAATAGAAAAACAACTTCGTATTCTTTACATCTTACACCAAGTATCCTTCATATTTGAAATATAAAAATTATCGAAATATGCGAGTCAAAATAAAACAAATGAGCTCACACATTTGTAAGTAGGGGGGGGAATGATTGATATAAGTAAGAATTTAGAGATATTGTAACAAATTATCAATTTATTTAGGAAAAGATATAGATGAATGTAGACTTACAATCAAACAAGGTTTTCTTAGTACGAAGTTGGTATAGTTTAGAATCATATAAGTAAGAATTTAGAGAAAGTGTAACAAGTATTGTCCATTTTTGGGCATCTAACTTTCAACTTCAATTTAAACATAGAGAGTTTTTCTTACTACTACCCTGACATATTGACTTACATTCGCAAAATTATTAATTTTGGCTATTAGCTTTCTCATTCTGCAGGTACTTTGACACTCCATACACAACATTTTCCATTCTTTTGGTAGAAAACCTGTAAAAGTGCAGTAATTTATACATTACAATTCCAAGTGAAACAAATCAAAATTGCCAGATATAAAATAAATTCTACTCCTTGATGTGGATTGAAGAATATTGCTAGATTTGGGATTATCCTTACAAAGGGCAGTTAAATTATACAAATCCCTGTAATTTATCTTCCTACCAAACGCATATTATTTGCAAAATTCCCTATCATAATTTCTGAACTAACAAAATAATACATTGAATAATGACCTCATAAAATTTTAGTATCTTTGCAAGTATAAAATCAAAGGTCAGAAAGGGCTACTGATTATACACATGATACTGCAAGAAGAATTTCCTGAACAAAAAGAATAGAACCAAGCCCTAACCAAGTAAGAAGAAAAACACTCCCAAAAGATTTTATCAAACTAAAAGGTTTTATTTCAAGCCATATGTAATTGGAACATTATAGGATTGAATTCATAATTCAAATATGTTGATATAATAACAAATTTTGTACATGTTATGACAATTTTGATCTCAGTATCAACCATTATTTCAATTTCTCAAACTCTACCATACAATTACATATCATCAAGGATAAATTGACCAAATAAGATCCATGGACCGTGAGGCAAATTAAAATCAGGGATAAAATTCTTTTGACTGAAAAAAATCAACCACCAAAGTAAAAACAACTAATAAATACATAATTGATACGCAGAACCCCAAGCTAATTCAAATAAATAGAAAGTTGTTTACATAGTTGAACTCTACAGTAATCTTGGTCCAACTGAAAAAATCATATAAAAATTTTAATTAGAAAAAAAAGGAAAAAAGTGCATGTACCTGTGTAATTGAGGCAAAAGAGAGTTGGGCTCAGGCTTTGGCATAATAGCTCATGGCATATCTTGTTATCACTTTTAATTTTATATAATATAAGGAAAAGGAGGTTCCTTTCCTCTCTTAAAAACCTCCAGCCCCCTTTTTCATTTCCCTTTCTTGTTCCAAATAAAACTTAAGTACCACAATATGCAATCTACTCAAAATTAACTCCTCTTAAAACAAATGCTTCTTCTAACAATTATTAAAGCTAATTAACAATTAATTAGAAATCCATCAAACCCAAGGATGGATTTTGAAATATAGCTACTTCTAACAATTACTGAAATTAATTAATAATTAATTAGAAATCCATCAAACCCAGGGATGAATTTTGATATATAGCTAAAATTTAAGAACTGAAACCTTTGAAAGAACTCATTACTTATCATGAATTAGCAACACCTCTTTGGAACAACTTAGTAGATAATATCTACATCAAATCAACTCCTTTTCACATAAGAGTCTTTATATCACTTCCTCAAAATTAATTATCAGTTCACCATAACAGAGATTCTATTTATAGAGATACTTAGAAAAAAAATTGAAGATATGAAGCTCAATTTAAAAAAAAGAAAATTAAACCTTGAACAACACCCATTTCTTTCTCAACATTGGCCCGCATTTCTCGGAAAGCAGCAACTTTCTCTTCCATCTCTCTCAATCTTTTTTTCATCTCATCCAACTCCTTCAACACAAATAAACACATTCATGAGATTATATACTTGATTAGGGATCAATATTACATTAGAATCAACACTTAGGATTTCTTAATCGCATAAAATCAATCTATATATATAAAGACACGGTCATTGATGACGTAAACAATGCTCAATCATGACTTTTATTGAATTTAATCAACAAATCACTTACTACTATAAACAGATAAACAAAATAGAAATTTCGACAGAAGGGTTAATAATAAATCAAAACAACAGTAGTAATGAAAGTTAACTCATAAAGAACAAATGAAAATCATAAAATTGAATCTAACGAACTTACAGAAAATATGAGCGCGACCTGTCAAAAGAAAGTAAAATGCACGGATTTTTTTGTCTAATTTCTTCTTTTCCCGGTTCAATACTCTTAAATTTCTAGAAAAGTAAATTTCCCACTCCTCTCAAAGAAGATGTTGACATACAAATTCATGCATGTATATAATCAAGAAGTTATTTGATTCGTAAAAAATCACAGGAGTGCATTTTGTAGAATTAATGCATTTTGGATGGGGAAATTTGAGGAAGAAAAAAGATCATTTTTCCTTGAAAGTTCAGCACACTCATAGAGCAATGTTCAATTGGAGGAGAAGATTCTCAGAACTTCAAATAAAAGGGTCACCACTTCGTTCACAAAATAATTGATCATCCAAAACCCCTATTTCACACTCAAATAAAAATAATACATCATAAAAAAAGTTAAATATAAACACATCTCACAATTTATCACAAACTGTGGGTGGGACAACTATAGTTATTTATCTGATTAAAAAAATAGAAAATTCATAATGTGGGTGGGAAAACTTAAAAACTTAAAGATCCACATGTGGACCATTAAGTTTTGAGTGAATTCCACAAAGAATCCAATAAATCATAGTAACTATTAAGGAATTTATGCAATAATAAGCAAATCTAATATTATAAATGACTGAGTCCCACAATTTACCTAACATAAAACAAACTGCCCCTAATTATAATAATTTATAATGCTATTGTACCATGGACCAAAAAGTAGGACTGTAAACATTTTTCATTTGGATATTATGGAACCACCAAAACTGATATTGAACAATAATGATTTTACTCAACCTCATCTGACTTGGCAGAATTAACTTTAAGGGTATAAGATAAAATCAAGTTTGAACAGAAGCAAAAGATGTACTTGTCGTAAGAAACAATACACAAATGAAAAATGTCTGATCAAGTAATAGAAAGATAACATACATTCATAGACAAAGAAGATCTTACCATTTGGAGGTTTGACATTCAGAGCTGTTTTATTAGAGGAATCATTCACCTAATCAAGAGATTTGATGTGCATGGTTCCAAAGAGAATCTTACTGAATATTGTCATTTCAGGATGATTATGGAGTGGAATGACAACTGAAGGCGGCAAGCAAAAGCGCCCAATCTACAAGAATTTAAGAGATTTTGAGGTGACAAGCAAATTTGAGTTTTCTTTTTTGGAAAGGATAAAGAAATTGGGAATCACAACATTTTAATAATTGCCAATTAGATACGGATCATGATTGCCCCTCAGGTTCACACACCGAAAATTTGTCGTATTCGTAGATTTGTATGTATGCTATTCGAGGAAATCCTTATGTTTTCTGTTCCCTGAAAAATTGCATATTTGGTTTCACGCCAACATCCGCTTTTGTTATGCCATGTGAATACAAAACCAAGGGTATGAAGCACATAGAAGAATTAAGCACATAAAAGATATATTATGACACTTTCAATGATGGAACCTGATCTAATGAGTGGAATCTGCATCAATTAACACATATTTGAGATATTTGAGCAAACCAAATATGTAGATTTTAGTTGCATATCAAACTCAAATCCAGTTACTTGCTTGTCAACAATAGTGAATTCGACAGTACCTGATTTAAAAAAATCGTAAAAATGTCATAAATTTATGAAACTTGCAAACATAATCTAAATTTGCAGTATTTCTAAGCAATTATGATAAAAGATCATTTAAATATAACAAATAAAGATCCCCATAATGCAGTGTTAGGAGTAGTAGATAGAAGACAGCCCCAACACTCCCAATATAATTTGCTTACACTCCTAGTAAATATTTAAAATCAGAATGGTGATAGATGTTTACAGCAATGTTATGCAGGATGAGAATTTAGAATTGCGATAGTCTCTTGTCCCTTCTATTTGAAACTAAACAACCACCACATTCCCACCAATTTCATAACTAACAAAAATAATGATCTTATGAAAATGATATCAAATGATTTGTCGTGGAAATAATAAGACGTGCAAGGAATAATAATTAAATGATCAGTATAGTCACAACAATTATAATATGTGCAATGAATCAAAGCAAGCTTATCATCTTCACCAACTGTCACATTTTCAAGATCACCAGCATGGCGGGGCTCATCTTCCAGAGCACCATGCTCTTTATTAGCAGGGTTATAATGGGGTCATGCAGATTAGTATGATCAAGAAAAGCAAATTAAAAACCATAGTTGAAAAGGAACTTATTTTTGTCCTTTCATCCTTTTCGATTCCCATGATATCCATGGATAGTAGTACAATGAAATCAAATCCAGGGGTGAAAAGTTTTTCAGTAACTGTAGTTGGACCTGAGTCACCATTGTTATATGTGATCTAAAGCAAACAACATTTGAACAATATCTTAGTCAAATAAACTTATGATAATCGGTAATCCTCCAACACTAAAATAAATAAAGTCTTGCAACAGAAAACCCCAATGATTTTAATAAAACTATCTTTATCAAGGCTTCTTCAAACAAACAAATAACACAATTTCTCTACAATAGAGAATTTCGGAACCAACAACTCATCAGAAAATGTTCTTATTTCAAGCCACTCAAAATTTCAAACACCACCATTATCGCATCCTTTTAGATTGTACAACTTCTGGAACAATATGATTATAATTTTAATCATTGAAAATTAGTCTTGCCAAGCACTACTATGCCCAAGTAACTTTATATGCTGAAATATTAATGCTACTATGTAAAATTATTTTCCGCTCAGCCAAACAAACCATAACATTAGTCAAAGTTTGAATAAGAAAGCAGAACCTTACAGCATACAAACACAAAAACGTACTATATGCATACAATGACATCATTTCTCTAAGATCAAACGCATTTTTGGGGCACAAACTTTAGATTTATAACTTCAGATACTAAATTCATCTCCATGAGTATTTCAATTAAAATCTTCAGATGAACTCAGCAACAAAAGTAAAGTATAAAAACCCAAAGGCAAATGCATTTAGAAAAAGTATTTGGTTCTTGTTATGATTACCAAAACACCATTCAAGTGTTGTTGCCTTCTAATTACGGAAGGGGAACTCAGAATCCATCCAACTCTTTTGTTGTAATTGCCCACAAATTTTCAAACTTGTAGTACCTCATAAGCATTTCATTAAACATATATGGCGCAACATATCACAAATATTGTAAAGCATACATATAACACTTGAGACCAAATATATTGAACATTATATTGCTGGAAATAACTAAACATATAAAATAAATTAAATTCATGGAGAATAATATACAAACATAAAATACCTTGTTCATCTCAACATGGGACAACTCTATTATGTGGATGTTTCTGTTTTGTAATTTTCTGACAACCAAAAAAAAGAAGAAGAAGTCAGTCAATAATATATGAAGATTTTTTTTAATTTTGGGAGTAACTTTTGGCTTCAATGAAAATTCTGCACCGACACCAAATTAGGATAAGTAGTAAAATTCTGCATTAACACTAAATTAAAATAAGAAGTATTGACATAAAAGATTTACGTAAATTGAGTACCAAATGAAAGAAAATATCACAAAACAAATAAAAGTAAACATAGAAAATAAATTAAGGTAGCACTACATTTGGTTTGAATGCTCAAAAAGATATACGCATTTGGTTTCAAATATTTTCTCCAATCATCTCTAAAAAATTTACATTAAAAAAGTACTAAAATGCTCCTCCGTTTTATAATGAGGGTACCCATTTAAAAAAACATACACACACAATATACACAAATCGATAAGCATAAGGTAGAGATGAAAAATAACTACAAATCTAAATTAAAAAATTACTGAAATTAATGGATACACAAATCAAAATTACCTAAAATTGATGGATACACAAATCAAAATCCACCTTTCTTGTGCTCCTCACGTGATTTATATGACACAAAATGAAAGACTCACCATAGTTAGGAGAGAAAGAAAGGAAAACATTAATGTCAATAGAGTTCTCATCAATTTACTTATGAGGAGCTTCGGATAGTATCACTATCTCTCTCTAGTAGACTTACAAACGGGTTCACTACATATAAAAATCAACCAAACTATTAATCCCTCATTGGATTAATTCTACTAAGAAGTTGGGAATTTATTTGGAATCAAATATTAACAAAGTAAATAGAATAGAAGAAAAGGGTAATGCGAATAGCGTGAAGTCCAGTTTTTTCGCGAAGAATGCAAAGCTAAAAGCGTGGATATGAAGCAGGCTGCCATTTCTAGAAAAACTTCGCAGGGTTTTAGAATGGAAATTGAAAGTGGAGCGAGGGATAACGAGAATCCAGGTGTGAGAAATAGATAGAAGCATTTGAATATTGAAATGGGGGGAAAAGTTTCTGAGGCTTTTATTGTAATTTGGGAAAAACTGGCAGGATTAAAGCAAAGAAATTTGTCAAGATTGATATAAAAAGAGTCTACCCGCGAGTTGGAAACTCCACAATAACAAAAAAAAAAGAAGAAAGATTGATATAGAAATTCATGGGAATACAACAAAATTAGGAAAAAAAACAAAATTGATAACATGATGGATATATAACAAAAACAAACCTGGTGTGAGGGTTATTAAGAGTTTTAGAGAGGCCCAGATGATTGAATGGAGTAACAATTGAATTTGTTGAAAGGGGGAAAATTTTAGGGTTTTGGGAAGATGAACCTTAAGGTGAAGATGAAGATGTTGGGGCAAGTTTGCGGTGGAGATCCGAGATCTGAAGCGTCGAGGACTCAGACTTTGGCTGAGAACTTTTGATACTTCAATCAAGGTTGTTTGGGCTTAATGCAAAGTCGCCTTCAAGTTGCGTGGAAGCAAAACCATTCTCAACTTCCCTTTAGAAGTAGCTAAATCCGGTGGGACATCCGCCGCTGCCATTGTCGTGGCCGGAAAATACAGAGAAGTCGAGAAGGGTTGAGAGGGAGAAGACAGTGAAGAGGGAGAATCTGATTTAATGTGCTAATAGTACCTTTGCTTCTTGACTTTGGGCGGGATTTTATTTGTTAGATGAAATGTGAGCCTTTAGATTAAGTTAGAATGAATCTGAGCTGTTGTTGTGCTTTCTCAAATTATAGAATTCAAATTGGGTTCTGTTTTATTATATAGATGGGTATTAAAAAAATGTACAAGTAAATTTATTCAGTCATCTTTTAACCTGTTGCTTTTAGGCCTGTAAAAGAACTGAATTATTTGCGAACCGGTTCGGTTTGACTTTGATGTCTTGCCGAGTCGGATTCGCACATGATTTCACGTTTGATTGCTCGATTGAACATGTTTGCGAATCATGTGGTTCGGTTTGTCTGTGTTCGGTTCGAGAAGTTCGAGTTCGATTCGAGTAGTTCGATTTCTAACATGTGTTCTAGTGGTTCGATTTCTTACATGTGAAGTTTCTTAATCGACTTGGAAGTTGAAAATATAATTAGCCGAAGTGATTCGTCAAAATGCTCACGAACTTGATCACGTTCACGAACGAGCATGCGTTCGTGAACGTTTGTGAACTGTTCAAGTTCTACTATATTCGCAAACTCGATCATGTTCTCGAATAGCTAACAATCGACATCGCACATTAGTGTTGGTTTGATCATATTACTCGAACATATTCAAGTTCGACTTACAATGCTTGAGTTCAATTCGAATTCAAAATTCGGATCGGTTTGTTTCATTTGCAAGCCTAATTGTTTTTGTACCCAACCAATGGATACCCAAAAGTTACACACATGTAAATTAAATTTATTATTTATTACATTTGTGTTTGCTTAATTGTTTTTAAAGGCCACAAGAGGTGCATAGTTGAATGTGGTAGTCGTTTCCTTAATTCCATTATTTCTCTTTTCTCCCTTTCCTAACGATTAACAACAAAACCATCAACACCACCTACCACCATATATCACCATACACTACCCGCCATCACCCACATACCCACCATGGTGACCATCATCTACCTTCAACACCACCCCATTAACACAAACAAATGACATATTTTGGGAAAAGAAATTTGTAGGGATTTTAATACGCATGTTATTTAATATATTTACACATAATCAAGAGAATCAAAGGCTTACCTTTTGTAGCGCTTTGATGCGGAAAATCTCCTGCAAATATATGATCCTCTTCAATCCAACAGCGTCTCCGAACTACGATCGAGAACAGCGCACAAACTAACGGTACGTAACAATTAGGGTTTTTTTTTTGTAATTTGGGAGTGCTCTATTTTTGGCCAATTGAATGAATTGTGTTTTAATCGATCGACTGAGGCATGGGTACGAAAGTGGTTGAACCACTTCCCAACTATCTCTCTGCGATCAATCAAGGCACGTTTAAATTAATGAACGGCTCTTGACCTTGTCAATTGGGAAGTCAGTTAATTAAAATAAACGGGTCGAACCCTCCATGGACGACCCATTTAGATACCCAAAGTCCAACATCTTCCACTCGCCCATTGCGGAGACGATGTAGTCCTCATATCTGTCAAAACCAGCTCAAACCAAAACATGTAAACCTCTAAATGTCGAATCGTGTGACTGCTGAGTTCACCTGCAATGCGGGAGCTCTACATCAAACCCGTTGGGGCCAAAATAGAGACATCTACCCTTTTAAAGAAAAACCTAAAATTTTAAAGGGTTATTTACACTTCCTAGTACATTTTTAGAAAAAATTTCAACAAAAGTGCATCCAGAAAATATTTACAGAATTAATACATTTTCAATATTTTATTTACAAAATTAGTGTATTTTGTCTCTCCAGGTTTTGTAAGTTCTCTTGGGTACTGCTGTGGGCATTATGGAGATTACCGTGCTAGATGTGGGCGCAAGTCAGTAGTGAATGACAGTGAAATTTATGGAGCTTCTTGCAGCAATCCATTAGAATACCTTAGTTGGGATGTTATACATTATTCTGAAGCTGCAAACAAATGGGTCGCAAACCGTGTTTTAGATGGCTCATGATCCCCAACTGGATCTCCTAGTATGTATTCCAACACGATCCTCCTCGTCTATTGTAGTTCTGTCGGCGCTGCCACTTCCGCTGTCTGCTCCGTCTTTGTCGTCTCTCGTCTGCACTCACCGTCGGTACATTTTTTTTATAGTGCAGTTGGTAGCCAAACCTTCATACAAAGGTAACCAATTCAATTTTATTGTGTTACCAATTAATTATAAAAAAATTAAGAACAGTTTCCAAGTGTTATCTAGATTTATTTTCTTCAACATGTGCAACCATGAATAGTTTTATTGGATTCTGCAATGGTCGCCATCTTTATATTTTTTTTTCATAGTGCAGTTGGTAGCCAAACCTTTATACAAAGGTAACTAATTCAGTTTTATTAGGTTACCAATTAATTATAAAAAAATTAAGAACAGTTTTCAAGTGTTACCTGGATTTGTTTTTTTCAACATGTGCAACCATGATAGGGATTAAAGAGTAGTCGTGTGATTTTCTCTTACTTTTTTCAATGCTTTCTCTTTTGATCTCTATGCTTTTTGGTAAGTGTTACGTGATTATTTTGTTGCACTCTTTATGTAATTATTTTGTGAATGCACTAATCTTGTAATTACTTTCTAATTGTTGTATAATAGTGTAAAGAATCCCAATTTTAAATTGGATAAAATTTAATACTTTTGAACCCGACTCAAAAAGCCCAATTGAGAGGCCCAAGCATAATATTAGTGAGTTTGTTAGAGCATTAACAACAGTTTCTCTAATTAACTCTAACTCTATCCTCAATTTTAAAGAATACATCAATAAATTATTATCTAACAGTTTTCTTATCCTTATTTGACTCTCTATTTTAACCATATATAAGATTTTACTCCTCAGTGTGAGGGAGTCAAAAAATCGTTCTCTATATATACAAAATGACATTTCATACTCTCATTTAAGTGGACAACTAATCAATCATACACATCTTGACATTTTTTGACTATTTCATTTTCAAATTATAAACTTAATATTGACTTATTTTTAAAAATTAATTTCAAATGTATTCAAATTTAAAATTGATATAAATTTATTTAATTTATGTCAATATAATTATAAATATTATAAAAGTACTATTAATTATAAAATTTATTATTTTCAAAATTTAAATGAATCATATTAAATTTAAATTTAAAAATATCACAAATTAACTTTTTAAAAGTTAATATTGATCTTATGTACATTTGTATTTACAATCTATTCAATATTCACTTTATAAATTACTTAAAATTTAAAATAAAATAAAAATTATTTTACAGCAGAATATAATTGATAAATTATACTCTCTTTTATAAATTATAAGATTATTATTAATTTGATGTTTTAACTGTTAAAATTTTAATTTAATTTTAAATTTTAACTTTTAAATTTTAAATTTTAATTTTTTTTATTTAAAAAATTAATATAAGAATATGTTGGGTACATAGTAAAAAAAAAAAATTGAATCTCTAATGCTCTTATAACCGTTTTCACAAAGCCGAACAACAATCAGATAAGGCAAAAATCATTCTAAGCAGATCGATTCATATGCGACTTCAAATGGGGAGAAGTTCCAATTTTCGGCGGTTCCAAGGGCTAGGTAAAAAATTCATGCTCATGCCGCTCTTCAAACCCGACCATAATTTTTATTGGTAATTCTCTGTAAACCCTACCATAATTTATTGGTAATTCTCTTTTTATTGTTTAGCACACGAACGAATAAGAAAGAATTATAGCATCTATCATGTCTGTGATTTCTTATTATTCATCTTGGTGCATTAGCGGAACCATGGGGTCGAGGGGGCATCTGACCCCCAACATAATTTTGCACAGGGTATATATATATATATATATATACACACACATGTATATATGTATAATAATAGTAGTTTATAATAGCAGTCCAAAATTTTTTATATGCGCTGCATAAATTAAAAAATAGAATAAATTTTATTTTACAATAAAATTCAAATAAAAGAACTTAAAACACAATCAAATCTAGGTCGCTACTTGAGATTGAAGAATGATCACAAAAATCAAGTTCTTTATTTACCAAATTATTTTCTACAAATATTTTATATTTTTAAACATTATGAATTTATTTCAGAGACTCTCCCCTTTGTTGATTTCTTTCTGGATTAATTTTCTTTGTTCTATATAGAAAATTGATATTTTCACATAAAAAAATAATATTTCTACATGAATCCCTCTCATATATTTCTACATGAAATAAAAATAATAATATTTCTACATAAATTTTGATATTGACCAAAATTTTGAGACGTTTTCAAACTATGCAGAGTCGCAAGATACAGTTGTCTCCTCTTTAGTCGTACAGCCGAAAGAAACACTCCAAGCGTCAATAAATAATTTTTTTTACTGATGTATTTTGACCCCCTCTAAAAACGTTGTGGTTCCGCCACTGTCTTGGTGGATTATTTTTCAATTTTTTTTGAAGATTTTTAGTCTGTTTATGTTCAGTTTTGTTTAATTAGAATTGATATTAACATGCGAAAAATTATGGGTACAGGGCAATTGCTATTCTTTCTCACACAAATATGCCCTGGTAATTAAAATAGTGCGGGAAGCTAAATATAACCATAATTAAAGCAGATTTTTCTAAATAAAAATAATTTCCATTTCCCCGTAATTTTTTTGCCATGTTAGTATCAGCTCTTGTTTAATTCATATGAAATTTTTTGGAATTGTTTGCAGATAATTTGCTTCAATCTGTTCATATGAAACTGGGTGCACTTTATTTATTGGGTTTGATGCTATGAGATTGTTTGCCTTTTGTGGTGATCTCAGATCTGAGTTAATGATTCCAGTTAATAAGTTTTAGATTGTTGGTTATTCAGTCTAGTTTATCATGATGCTCAAGAGTTAAAGTCAAGTTTCTATAATATGTCAATTCCTTCTTTTTTCCTTGATTTTGACCAGATACAACTCGCTGCGTTTTGAGTAATTAGTAATCAGGTGCTAAAGATGCCAACAAAAAGAGAAAATAAGACTGAAGAAGATGTGGGAGATGACCAATATATAACTGCAAAGACTATGAACAAGAAGATTTTGTTTTCCAATAGTGAACCTTCCATTCCCCATGAAATATATTTCGAGATCTTGGGTTGGCTGACAGTGGCGGATCTGCTGAGATGTAAGTCTGTGTGCAAGAAATGGTTTGGAATGATTCAAGATCTAAAATTTATGGAAATGCATATGAAACGGGCTGGAAGAAGATATCTACATAAAAGTGAAGATGGAACTACAGGTTCAAATGAGATCGACCAAACATTCGAAATATTATATCATTTTGATGGTTTGCTGGTAGAGCTTGGCTGTTCCTCCCAAGAACTCCGTATACGTAACCCTGCAACCAGAAGAATACTTGATCTACCCTATCCAAATCAGGAACCCTCACAGTTGTTCATCTCTTACCTTCCTTGCACGGGTTCTTATAAAGTTGTCTCAGTGTATGATGGTGAACTTGAAGGCCAGAAATCTGGTTGTGAAGTTTTAGATATTGGCAGTGGAAATCTTCTATGGAAGCCTCTTGAAATCTTTAACTATCATGAACAAATAGGATGCAAGAAAAAATTGAGGTCCGAATGGCTGGTGGAATCTTTCATTTTACTAGGTTTGTTGAGGATGGATTGGGCGAATCTGAAATAGTTTCAATGGACCTCGATAAAGAAGTCTTTACATGTTGTAAAGTGCCGAAAAGATTATTATCTAATTGCCAAAGGCTTATGTCTTGGAACCAAAATCTTTCACTTGCTAGCATTGTGGACGAGGAATTACATGTTTGGGTGTTGGAAGATTATAAGAAGCAAAAATGGGCTGACAGGAAAATTGTTATTCCCTTGGCATTCCTGAAAAAAGATCCAAATATGAAGGAGTGCCTTGATCCTTGTTCAGTAGAAGGTGGCATAGTGTGGTTTCGTGTGAATTATGTCAAATTGGTTGGCTATGATTTCGAATCCCAAAAAGTTGCAGATGTTATTTGTGCCCCGGAGGGAGAGAAATTAGTATGCGCGTACCACCCCAGTTTGGTTACTCTGAAAGGAATGCAAGCAGAGGAGAAAGAGCATGCAAATGAAGTTGAGCAGTCGTCCTAGATTTGTAGGCTTGTTTTTCTTTCCTTCCCATATTATTATCTTTGATTTTCTCTCTGTTTACTTAAGCTTTACATGAGATACTTCCTATTGCAGTTTTTCATAGTTGTCTTATCAAACTAAAAGATTATCAGTATTGGGAATTCCTTGTATTCCTTTCAGTGACCATGATTAGTCAGCACGGTACCATTTTTAATTGGTTTGAATTTATTGCCTTTTGATAAATAATGATTAAATAAAGAGGAGTTTCTCTTTTCCTTTAGGAAAGTTCTCAAGTGGGTGAGGTTCTAGTATTTACTGTATTTCCTAGCCACCAAAAGGAGGATCATGCAATTTAGTAACTTTAACATAGTTCCATATGAAAACATTTTCATTAATTTGCATTATGTTAAATATTTCTTTTCCTTGCCACAGAACTCAGAAGAATGGTAAGTATGGATTCTCATGATGCTAATAAGAAAAAAACAAACAAGTATACTGAATTCTATGTTACTATTTGAATATACTCTTAGTACTACTGTAATGACAGGACGATCCTGTGATTACTCCTGCTCTGTAGTTTTGATTATGAGGTTCTTGACTTTGCTCTTAAAGTATGCATGAAATGGATAAGAAACATATACTTATGTTTTGTTTGTTTTCAAATTTGAATTTGGGACTATTAGTCCGGGGATTATAAAATGACTTAATATGGGGGACTATTTAATACCATGTTCAACCAAGTATTATAATCCCGGGCTAAAATTAACAAGTGTTGAATGATTTAGTATACTTTCTATTAATTAAGGGTAATATCGTCTCTTTAATATAAAAGAGTGTGCAGTAATAAATTTTGGGTGTGCATATATCACCACCCTATAATCATGAATTATGATGTTTGCTGAAAGTTGTCTGTATGTGAAACACATCAAGGGGCCTAAGGGGTTTCCTGTATTGTGCTTTTTCTGTTCTAGTTTTCTATTTTTTGCTTATTCCAATTCGCTTCAAGTAAGCTAAACTTGATTGATCCATATAAACTATAAAGAGACGGCTGTTTCAGAAAAAACAACTGTTACACAAGTTTTAAAGACCAATCTTTGTGCAGACTACTATCTTTTTTCAGTCAGTGTGTGTTCAGAATACTGATCTTGACATATCAGAATACTCATCTTTGTCCTCATGTTTTTGTACCTTGTCTCGCAGGAACTTATTTTTAACTTAATGGCATTTTGAGGATCCTTAACGACACAAGATTTTGTAGTTGTTTATATGTGTGGCGATGTTTGCAATTTTCCCAAAATCGCACGTTTTGATGATTTTTAAATTAATTCTTTCAAAATCACATCCAGCAAAGTTTTCATCAATCGAAAGTAAAGATGATACACGAAGTTCTTCTAACCAAGCTTGGTAAGAACATCATTGAGTGCAGATACAGTTTCAGCATAGGACTTTTCTGCTTCAGGGGTGCTCTTAACCTTTGCTGCATGGTCCAACTGGAAAAAAGAAGAAAAGAGTTACTAATTGCATGAAAAGAGTTGAATGAGAGAGTCAAGGGTTCAACTCACATCGCTGATAACCTGGAAGAGCTTTCCAGTGAGTTGTTTGAGCGATTTCTTTTCCTCTTTTGGCTTGGCGGAAATGATGGTGTCCAGATCAAAGCGGAGATACCCTGCCTTATTACGAAGATCATTTTGGACGTAAGGCCAAGCCTTCTTGTCGATGAACTGCTTCACATTAAGAATTTCCTTTGCCGACTCCTTTGCCCTCTGTGCTGCCTCAGACGGTGGCAGCGATTGCAGGTAAAAACGCTCCTTCAGAGGTAAATCAAAGTCTCTGGCCTGATCTGAGTTTTCAGTTCCGGCTGCAAATCCACAGATTTGGCAACCAAAATTTTCAGAAATATCAAAGTTCTAGCACAGCACTCGAGTTCAATTAATATTCCTCACTTTCTAGCACCACCTGAATAGACAGATGGTTTCCATGTTCTTTGTTGATCCTAGATAGGTGAAGCTTAGCTGCTTTGGTTAATTGGTTATTTATTAGGGGTGTTTGATAAAACTGAATGAATAATTCTGAATGTTTAAGTAATCTGAATGAGTTGAATGAAACAGAATCCTGAATGAAAAAAGTTGTTTGATAATTGACATGTCTGAAACACCTGAATAACATATTTTTATTATTAAAAAATTCAAAATTGTTGTAAATTTATTTAATATTACTTAGTATAATGGTTAATATTGTAAAAAAAAATTTAAATATAAAGTACTTCATTCAGCCCATTCAGATAAAAAAATTACACTTGACCATTCAGCCCAAAAATATGACTGATTCAACAATTCAGACGATTTTTATTCAAAACTAATGCACTGAATAACTGACCGATTCAGCCACTCAATCATTCAGCTCTAAACAAACACCCCCTTAGTGTCACTTGTGGAGTGTTTAAACATCAAATTTTGAAGGTGTCATATATTAGGTTAAGCATGATGGCACTCTACTTTACTCATTACAATTTTCTTGGCTAACATTCTTTTTATACAACACCAGATCATTTAGTCATTTACTTCTTGTTTGTCACTCTTGTTCTAGCACTCAAGTTTTTCAAAGAAATTAATATTCTTCACTTTCTGGCCAAAGATGAGCATTTTGTTTGATGGAAAATGTGTTGGTCTTTTTTCTTATGTGCCATTTAGTTTATTGATAAAATTTTGGGAACTGCATTCTGTTTCTTTTCCATCACAAAGTAAATTATGCAATGTAGAAGCAATAGAAGTGTACTAATGGTATGCAGACAGATCAATATGCTTAACCCACTGTAGGCTTTGAAAGTAACATATATGATAATTATTACTATATGTGGGCTCAAGTGCAAATTAGAGTTCACATGCCCTAATTGAATTAAATGCACAACTAGGGTTCCACGACCTCATTAAATGTGCAAATTAGGGTTTGCATGACCTAATGAAATGAAGACGGAAAAGCCGGAAATAACGAGGTTAGACCCGAGAGAAGCCTCCACGTGTCCCGAGACAGAAGGCTCGTGGAGGCGGGTCGTTTTGGGAATTGATTGAGAGATTGGATTGGTGGCTAGAAGGACAGGTCGATCTAGGCATTACTCTGATGATTAAAGGGTATTTTTGGAATTTTTTTGAGGGCATGTGCCAGGACATGACCACTTTCAGAAAATCCTATAAATACCCCTTCCATTCTATTGGAAGGGGATCTCTCTTGGAACTCTGGACCTCCTGCTGGACCTCTTCAGAGACACTCAAGAAGACTCTTGGAATCCCAATAATTCTAACACGATTTACGGATTCTAGGAGTGGAAGGACTCAAGAAGAAGGTTCTTGGAATCCCAATAATTCTAATACGGTTTTCCGAATTTTAGGGGTTCTGCTATGCGTCATTGGAGTAATCGTCCACCTGTCGTTCTCCCCTCTTCAATCCATCAATCAATTCCGTGCTATTCATGGATTTACTCTCCTCTTTAGCCAACACAAACCCTAACCCAAACAAAGTACGATTTCCTTACCCACGCTATACAAGAATTATAATTGTTGGTAGTAGTAGTAGTAAAGTAGTAAACACATTTAGGAATGTATGGTTAATTTTAAAACGGAACGGGAGACTTACGCAATCCTCCGGATGGGGGCGGAGGTGGGCCAACCTTGATGGAAGTTGCAGCAGCTAGCACATCTTTGGCAAAAGAGGCAGAGGCCAGGCCAGCAGCAACTAGGCCGAGCACAGCACGGCGGCTGGTGTCGGTCTCCGTTGACACCTGCTGGGCTCTAACGGCGAACACCGGTCGAGCCATGGCAATCCGGCTGTTGCTGGCTGTGCTCAAGCGGCTTGAGCTACCTTCCAAGACAACCTGAGAGGAACCACGTAGACCAGCCATTGAAACCATAGCTTGAGCCATATCTAGACTTTCTTGTTCAGTATTTTTGGGTAATTATTGGGATGGATCCCTTTGTAGCAAAGTGAGGGATATGCAATATGTGGAATATAACGCTTTGGTTTTCCATAGTTGTGGTTGTATTATTAATTTATGTGATGTAGAGTCAGCATCTTATCTATTTTTTTTTTGCTTTTTTGGATAGTTTGGATGTGCTCTTGGCCAATGGTGGTTTGAGTTTTTGACTAGTACATTGGATTTGGTCTTCTTTATGCCAATAGGGGTTTGACAGCTGCTAACATCTAGGATTTTGTTAACATTTTAGAAAAACTCGGACATGATCATTGGACAATTTCGTCTATTTGTAAAGCACTCTGTCCAATCAATTATCATGTTCTCAAAGAAAAATTTAACATTTTATGCATTAATAGTTACCCCATTTCTTTTTAATTGAAGTTTTAGAAGAAAACACAAAAAATAAGAAATGCAATTAATACTTTAATCTCAATATTACCCTTGAAAAAAATAAAAGATGGATAATGGGAATATTTAATATTCACAAAATGATAAAAAAAAAAAACAAATTTCATACTGTAAAAAGACCAATAAAAAGTAAGGGATGGTAGATGGAGTAATCTTTTAAAGTTTTATGCAAGGCAGCAAATGAGCTAACTAGCTGCGCGAGCTCAACCCATTAAATGTTGCTAACTTTGAATTTGTCAATTTGACACCTTTAAAATTAATACTATGGTCTATGATTTTATTCCGTTTTAGCCAATTTATCTAGAAAATATTACTAAATTTTTTAGCCAAAAATAAAATCAAGCGGACATCACATAAAAAGTCCGACTTGACCCCACGCTAACCCGCCCGGAGCGCCTAGTAAGAATTTGCACTTTTTTGCAGTGAGTAGCGCCAGATCCCAATTCAAATTTCACTTTAGGGCTTCTCTCTCTCTCTCTCTCCTCTCTACAACGTTCACTCACGACATTATTAAACACCAAATTATACGAATTTCCATAAATTATCTTATTTTTCTTCGCCATTTCCATTCCTTAATCGATCTCCGGCTGAAATTTCACTTCATTTGAATGCAGTTCACGGCATCAGAAGACTCAATTTCTGGCTACTGAGTCCAATCGGTTTTTACTTTTTGTCCTTTAGAGAATAAATGGCTTCTCGGAATCAGAACAAACCCCCTCCTCGCAGCCCTTCCAGTGTAAGTTCTCTTTCTCTCCGTCAGAACAAATGACTGTATTTGTTGTTGGCTGATTTTGATTAGATTTGTAAATAAAAATATTTGAGGTCATGTGAACATATGAATCTGTGTTTGTATGAACATACGTATAAGCTGTATGGCCATTTTTGGTTATGAAATTTAATTGTTAATATATTTTTTGATAAAGAAATAGTTTTTATTTGTTGTATATGGTGCTCTCTTTAGTTCGCCCTTTTTGCTACTAATTGGGTTTTATTTTTGCTTCCGATTTGCAGTATTAATTTTTTTAAAATGTTTTTGTGCATGTATAAACATTTATGTAGGTTTTGAGGTCTTTTTTTTTTGTTTTTTTGAATTTTGGTAATTCTTTTGGTTTTCTGGGAAAGAAGTAAACTTTAATATAAACTTATATGGATGAGCTCTAGGGTTCTTCTGTTTTTTTTTTTATTACTAATTTAGCTATTATTGCTTTCAATCTGCAGAAAATTAGCACCCATGATGATGCGCCTTTAGATAAGCGTAGGAAGGTTGCAAGTGGAAGGATGATGGGATCTACAACTGCTAGTCGAGGGCGGCAGGCCTTCGCTGTGGTTACTAACCGGCAGGATGCTGTGGTGACTAATCGGCAAGATGCTGTGGTGGGTGGTACTGCTGAGTTGGGAGGAACTGAGGGCTCGGAGTGTGGAAACATTGAGTTCTCAAAGGAGGAAGTTGAGGCATTGTTGAATGAGAAAATTAAAGGAAAGAGGTTTGACTTAAAGGTCTGTTCCATTGTATTCTTTCATTTTTTTAATTGAGATAAGAAGTTCACCAGGAATTCTAACTCTTAAAGTTATTGTTATTTTCCTTTTAGTTTTAACTGGGGCCATAATAGTTAAAATCTTTAAATATTACAGCTATGTCGTAATTCTAAATGCCCATTTTGGGGAAATTGACTAGACTACTGAGTTGGTTTGTTTCTTGGGCCCGCTTGTTAAATTTATTTAGTTACTTGAATTTATAGGGGAAAATGGAACTAATGAACGAACACATAAATAAGCTAAAGCTATGTATAAAGTGGTTTCAAAATGTTGAAGAAGGGCACATTCAAGAGCTGGAAAAGTTAAGGAGCTCGTTAGAATCTGCTGAGAGCAGGTTTACAAATGCAGGTTAGATTTTTTCCTCAAGTAATCTTAAAATCTAGTAAAATGAAGGAATGATCTTTTGATTAAGTTGGTTTCTATGTTTTTAGAGGTGGCAATGATGAACAAAGAGGAGGGATTCAATAATATTATTGCTGAGTTGAAGATGAATAACGCTTCTTTACACGAGAAGCTGGCAGAGGAAGAGGCAAAGAAACTGGTTAGATTTTCAGTCATATAACATTTGCTGTCTTATGCGTTCTTCTTGTTTCCTTTTTATTATTTAATAACTTTGTCAATGTGATTAGGATGCAATAAACTGTCATAAAAGGGAAAAGGAAGCGAGAGATGCATTAGAGAAGTTGCAAGCCTCTCTAAGTGAAGAGCTTCGAAAGGCTCAGCAGGAGATTTCAGATGTCAACCAGAAGGTACAATAAATTAGTAGTATAAAGACTGAAGTGTCATCTTGTAGATTCTGCCTCCATTTTGTGATTTCTCATTCAATAGGTTTAATGTTTATTGAAACTTGTAGTTCACATCAGTTAATGCTGATCATAAACGGTTGCAAGAGTACAACAAAAGCCTGCAGCACTACAACAGGCAACTTCAGACAGATGCTGCAACAACTAATGAGTCAGTTAAACGAGTTGAAAAAGAAAAAGCTGCTATAGTGGAGAACCTCAGCACTTTAAGAGGCCACTATAACTTGTTGCAGGAGCAATTATCTTCCTCCAGGGTATGTCTTTTGGTGTCTAAATTACAATATAAGAACATTAATCTTTTATTATCTGACAAGGCCGAAGGTGTGCTATTTCTCTGGTGTTTTCTAAACTTATCACTCCAGACTTCTAGCTATGTCAAGCATTCAAAAACTGTCGTTGGTAATTCTGTGAGAAATAAGTGTATATAGGTGGCCTACATTAAAATTTTGTTTTATTGGGGGCAATCCTTTGAATTCAATGTATACATGTGTGTGCCTGTGTGGATATAAATATATGTACATAAGAAGGGGGTGTAGATATAATTTTTTCCATATGGCAGGGCCAAAGTTCTGTACTTTGAACACTTGTAAAACCCCTGCCCTCCAAAGATCTTGGTGGTGATTGCTTATGCAACTTATGATATTATTTATTTTGCAATGGGTCTCCTAGTCCTATAGTGTTTATAGTGTTAGTTATCTGCTTGTTTCTTAACCTAGCACCAGAAATGCAACTTGAGGTCAACTGAGTTATCACACTTAAGTCTCCCTGAGCTGATGGTTGCGCCCCTTTACTCAATCTCTTAAATTACCTTTTTAGATATCTACACAGTCAGGTTGTTGTCCTTTCTAAGGAGGAATTTACTAGGGCTTGAAAATACTTAAGAATCAGAATAGCTTGGCAACTCTAATATAATCAAACAAGATTTTTAAGGAAGACAAGTGACTAATTCTTGTAAGCATAACAAGACTATAATTTGGTAAGACAAATTACGGAGTTTAAGGGGTTTCATGTTTTTTATATTGAAGAAACACAATTTTATGTATATAAGATACATTAATTTTCCAATTATAGTATGTTCTTGGCCAATCAAGAGCAAAATTAAATAGATGTGCATGTATATAATTAACTAGTTGAAAGGAATGTGCATAAAGAGCATTAGTTAAGTATGGGCAAGGAAATCGTACTTTGCTAAGGTTAGGGTTTCATGTTGGCTGAGGAGGAAAGAAATTCACGAAGAGTACGGAATTGATTGATGAATTGAAGAGGTGAGAAGAACAGGTGAGCGATTACTCCAATGACCCGTGGCAGAACTCTTAGGATCCGAGAACCCTATTATGATAGCAAGGATCCAGAGAGTCTTCTTGAGTGTCTGGGGTTGAGAGAGAATCTCCAAGTCTTCAAGTCTTCCAAGAGTCAAAAGTCCTTTCTTCATAGAATGGAATGAGTATTTATAGAGTTTCCTGGAAAGTGGTTACGTGCCAGGCACATGACCTCGGGAAAATTCTAGAAATACCCTTAGTCATTAGAATAATGCCCAGATCATCTGTCCTTCTAGCCACCAATCCAATCTCTCAATCAATTCTCAAAATGAGTCGCCTTCTTATATCTTCTGTCTTAGGACACGCGGAGGCTTCTCTCAGGTCTTGCTTATTTATTTCCGGCTCTTCCGTCTTTTCATTTCATCATAAAGTGAACCCTAATTTGTGCATTTAATTCAATTAGGTCATGTGAACCCTAATTTGCACTTGGGCACACACTAAGAAAGAACGAAAGATTAGGGAGTTTGTATGATAAAGAAACGCATCAATTTCACTTATAAAAGAACACTTAATTTTTTTTAATTAGGAGTAAACAAAAATAGATGCTGCTTGTATATAAATAATTAACTAGATGAACGAAATGCCCAGAAAGCTTCTTTGGCATTATACTTTATATTTTCTTGTTAGCTTATTTTTATAGTTTCTTCTATCACATATCTTTTAAAGCATTTGTATGGTTCTTTTGCTGAAAAGTTGGCTCTCTTGAGAGTTGAAAGCTGAAACAGCCAAAACTTAACTTGCTTTTGAACTTGTGATTGTTTATGTTTGAAATGAAAATTTTATATTATGCATTTATTCTTCTTTTTGTAAGTACATATAGTACTCTAGACAATTAATTATCTCTCTCCCTCTCATATTCTCCTCTTAGTACAACAATTAAAATTTATTCTTATTTTGTAGTGGGGCGAATATGCGCTGAAACTATTATGTCTAGTTCTTACATGTTTTCTGAATGTTCTTTTTCCCCCTTTCCTGCTTCCTATGTAGAGAAAATAGGCGTCAGTTTAGATTAAATTTTAACTTTTATGTGTTTTATGGTGATTCAACAGGCTCTTCAAGACGAGGCTATGAAGCAAAGAGAGTCGTTGGTAAATGAAGTTGCGATACTTAGAGGAGAATTGCAACAAGTAAGAGAAGATCGGGATCGGCAATTATCAGAAGTGCAGGCTTTAACTGCTGATCTAGCCAAGTACAAAGAAAGTACCGGAAAATCAGTGGCTGAGTTAGATAATTTGACTATAAAGTCAAACGCTTTGGAGGTTAGTTGCATTACTTTTATTTTTTTAAAATTAACTTACTTTCCCTCATCGCTGACATTTGACATTGCGTTTCCTTTGCAGGAGAGATGTTCTTCTCAAGTAGAGCAAATTCGTATATTGCAGCATCAGCTAGCTGCAGAAAATGAGAAACTGAAGGTGGCAAAAAGTTGCTTTTTTATTTTTTTAATTTTTTGTTATGTAGTATCATTCTTTATTTCTTTTTGTGATGTGTGCTTTTATGCGACACTTTATGACCCTTAATGCTTATTATTTGTTTTTTTAGATGGCTGATTTATCCACCTCTGAAATATGGACTGAATTTGAAGAGCAAAAGCGAGTTGTGAGTGAATTACAGGAGCGACTTGGGGATGCAGAGTATCAAATTACTGAGGGAGAAAAGTTGAGGAAGAAACTTCATAATACAATTTTAGTAAGTTTATTTTCTCTTGTTGGCTGGACCATGATTCTTTACTTTACTGGTACTAATTATTTCCTACTGCAGGAACTGAAAGGGAATATTCGTGTATTCTGCAGAGTTCGGCCTTTGTTGCCTGATGATTGTCATGAAACAGAATCTGTTGTCTCTTTTCCTACCTCAGGAGAATCACTTGGTCGAGGCATTGATTTAATACAAAGCGGTACGGGTCCAGTTATTTATTTTGTCATTAGGATAAACTGTTTTATGTCAATCATCTTTTGGGCAAGGTTAACATGCGTGCAAATTGAACTTGAAAATCCTAGGTTAAGAAACTTTGCTCCCTTCAAGTTACATGTGATGTCCCTTTCATCCACAAGGTTTCAATTTGCAAAGACACATCGCGTGTAAACTTGAACAGCAGAAAATTTATTTTATCAAAATTTAGTAATCTTTAGTTTCATTGTCATCAATGAAATAATTAAAATTGTCCTGTTTTGCATAATAATGGCATATTTATAAGCAATTTCTTTTACACATCTATAAATTGTCAACAGGGCAGAGGTATCCTTTTACATTTGATAAGGTATTTTCTCATGAGGCCTCTCAGCAGGATGTTTTTGTAGAAATATCACAGGTGGTGCAGAGTGCTCTTGATGGCTACAAGGTGATTATTAGTTAAACGTGTTGAATAATGATGCTATATTATCATCCAATTAGAACAACTTATCATAACATGTTACATTGTTATTGTTAGCTACTATATTTGATTTTCATCTTATATCATCACTTAAATGTTTGTATCTTCTAAGCAGAATACTTCTTTGTATTGGCAGGTGTGCATATTTGCCTATGGTCAGACAGGTTCAGGTAAAACCTATACCATGATGGGTAGACCGGAAGCCCCTCAGCAGAAGGGGCTGATACCGCGTTCACTAGAACAGATATTTCAAGCTAGTCAGGCTCTGAAAGCCCAGGGTTGGAGATACAAAATGCAGGTAATTTCCTTGTTTTCATATTTATCTTTTGGGATAACAGACGATGTTGAGTCCGTAATTGTCTATTCCCACTATGTTTAAGATACTTGCTTATATGTGACTAACTAGCGGTATTGATAACCCTTGTAATTAATTATGCAGGCATCTATGTTAGAAATTTACAATGAAACTATCCGTGATTTGCTATCAGTGCGATCAACTGCCTTAGACATCACACGTACAGAAAATGGTGGTCCAGGGAAGCAGTATGCAATTCGGCATGATGCAAATGGAAACACGTATGTTTCTGACCTCACAATTGTTGACGTCTCTAGCATAAATGAGGTTTCTGCTCTTCTTCAGCAGGCTGCACAAAGCAGGTAAGTATCCTAGATGATGTAGAGGCATCTATTTTTCAGTTAAGAAGTGTCCTATGTACCTGTTCTCTTTGCACAATTTTTTTCAGCAGGAATTTATTCTTGTTTTGTAATAATATGTAGTTCAAAGTATTTGATTAAATTATGCTGAATAATAAATAAGTGCATGCTTGTTTTGTTTGATATACAACTTCATACTTTGAAAAAGCCTGAAGTATAGATTACTTAGTTCTACACTCTATTTATCCGACTCCCTACATTCCGCAAATGAGCTCCATTTGCAAATTTTACAAATTAGGACATTTTTGTTCCATGTTTACCCATAATTTATTTTGTGTTTAGTTTAGTGGTGGTGTTTGATAACGGAGTTGCAATAATCGACTGGAATAACCATCTTGAGGACATTATGTCATTTTACAATTTAAACTATCATAAGAAAAGAATGCGTCTCTTTTTCAGGAACAATAGAATTTGGCAAATGGAACTTTTGGTGGGAAGTATGGAGGATATATTTAATATACTTATGTAGTCAAGCTTGGTTTGATGTTCACATTTTTAAAGTGAAGTAATTGTTTTATACTGAAGCAGTTGTCATATTCTTTTGCCAGGTCTGTTGGCAGGACTGATATGAATGAACAATCATCTAGAAGTCACTTTGTTTTCACCTTGAGAATATATGGAGTAAATGAGGTATACTCTTAACCCTAGCGTGTCTGATATTTAATATTCTAATAGTCATAAAAATTAAGGACATATGTTGACAATTCTTGAATTATCAGAGCACTGAGCAACAAGTTCAGGGTGTGTTAAATCTCATCGATTTAGCAGGTAGTGAACGACTTGCACGAAGTGGAGCAATGGGGGACCGACTTAAGGAAACCCAGGTATATCTTACTAGTTTTTCATCTGATCAAAATTATTGTGCTAATCTGATTGCTGTATCAAACAGGCCATCAATAAGAGTTTATCTAGCTTGAGTGATGTTATTTTTGCCCTGGCAAAGAAAGAAGACCATGTCCCGTTTAGAAATTCAAAGTTGACATATCTTCTCCAGGTAAATAGGCACTTCGTACTTCTTCGTGTTACGTGAATTGGTTCGTGAGGAGTAATTCCAATCAGTATTTCAGACTGTTGGGTCCAATTGTTAATACTTTTGCTACAGTTCTCCTTGTGGGGTTACCACTCAAATCATTATTTGTATCATGTCTCACTTATGGATCAAAATAATGAAACAAAAACCCAGACATAATAAAAAGTCTACGAGGCATTGCATATCTTGGAAAAGTTCTAATTTTGTATAAATTTTCATGCAGCCTTGCCTTGGTGGCGACTCGAAAACTTTGATGTTTGTCAATATTTCTCCTGACCCTTCATCTACGGGTGAGTCTTTGTGCTCACTCAGATTTGCTGCAAGAGTGAATTCATGCGAGATTGGGATTCCTAGACGACAAACAGTGCGGCCTTTAGAATCTTCTCGTTTGAGTTATGGATGAAGTTGTAGAGAAACATTGTTCTGTTGCATCTTGCAACAATCATAGTCTGATTTGAAGTGTCTATTAGATGTGAAAAAGGGGTGAAAAGGTTTCTAACATGTTTGGTTTACTGTATTTTTGTAGCTTCTAGTTCTGTTGACACGCCTCCCTACAGTTATAAGAGTAGTGTCCCGTATGGGGGATGCTCATCTATCTATGATCTTTGGGTGTTAATTTGATACTAGTTCGTGGTTTATAATACAAGTAGAAAATTTAGAGCAACTTACCAGTCACAAGCACAACAAGCAGTCTTGTATGCTTTCACTTGTTCATTTGCTCCACAATCTGCTGCTCTACCCTTTTATGTTTTTGTAGCGAGTAATGCTATGGACACAAATTAGACCCGATAAATGAGCGGTTTCAAGCGGATTATAGTGGGTTTCGATTTAAATGGGTTTAGACTTGTAGGGGCTGAAAATTGTGTGGGTGATAAATGGGCAGTCAAAAATGAATATGGGTGGATATAGGAACCATATATTAAATTCTAACATAGACATAAAGATATGTATATTTGAATTTTTTACATTTTCTCAAAAAAAATCTCATTCCTTACTTTCTCTAAAATTTCATATCAGCTTTAAAGTTTTATGACTCTCTCTCTCTCTCTCTAAACTTTCATATCACTCTAAAATTTCATATCATTTTTTCTCTCTAAAATTTATATCACTTTGTCCTACTAAAATTTTATATTTGATATATACTTGGGGGTGTAACTGAGTCGAATTTGAGCGAACATTATTCTTTTCAGATTCGACTCGACTCGAAAAAATTGAGCTTGAATTCAATACAGATTCGATTAAGGAATTTTTAATTTTACGTCAAATTCGACTCAACATTATTTGGACCTACTTGACTCGCAAGTACTTGACTTGTTTACAAAACGAGTTATTCGTGAACCTTTAAAATGAATTTCGAATGTGAATTGTCTCACTTGAAATTGAACTACTATATATTCAACTTATTAATGAACTAATGTTTATATATAAAAGTTTTTCACTTTTATTTATGTAAAAAAACTACAAAGAATGTAATAAAAATTGACAATTAACTCATTGATTTATTTTAGTAAAAGCTTACACAATTACATACTATATTTTATAATTATAAACGATTGATACAAATATCACATGTTTAGCTTACTAGTATGAATTAGACCAGTATTCGAGTATGGTTCATAAAAAAATAAAATATTCGAACCTTAATCCAAGCGAATATTGTTATGCTCGAATTCGAATTGTTTATCATTAAACAAGTATGAATCGGATTTAACTCTGATCAATTTCAAATTCAAACTTTAAATCATATTTTCGAACCGATCTTGTGTCGAATAACGAGTTACTTATCCGCTAGACTTACGCCGCTAAATACACTCGACACATTGTACCATGGTGGGTATCATAATACTTGGGAGTGGATGACAGGACATGTAAATCAAATTCCATCATGTTTTGACATTTTTGTTTGCTGATCGAGTTTCTCATATTATGAAAAATAAAATTTATAAAAATTTCATGTCAACAAACCAATCTGACCTCAAGATAAGTTTTTCTTTCCTTGGGCAACTGATGATTTGTATCCGGAGTCTCGGAGAATAACCGTGGTTCTGCCCACGTTAGTTAGAGATTGAAGGAAATCAATGAGTATTTTGTAATAACAAACCCACCAATTTCGTGCGAAGCACATGCGACATAAATAATAGTTTATTATATCATTTATTAAGAAAATTTATTGAATATATGATAAATATTTAATTAGATTTTTTTGAGAAAATAATTTAGTCATTAAATTATTAAATATTTATTTAAATACTAATAAATTGCTGAAGCGATTTACATTAACGTGAATGAGTGCTCTTATCTTTCTAACGCATATCTAACCCTCCATTTCTTGATCTAATAGATGAGAAAAAAACAATTCGCACAACTGTTATTAGGAGTCTAACAAACGTGCACCCGGATACCAATTGTCATTTGTACCTCTCGCTTAAAAAAAGAGCTCCACACAAGTATTGTGCGGTAAGTCTATTTTTTTTTACCAAATTCTTTAGGTTACCTGCCACATAACTATTTATTATGCGGATGTGACTTTTTTTAAAACACTCCACGGACATTCAATGTTAGATCAGAAACTCAAGTTTTAATAAATTTTAATTTAGTTATAATAATTAGTTAATAATGAATTCACTAAAATTCTTCAACTAATTTTACAGTTATTATTTTGAGTTATGGATGAAGTTGTAGAGAAACATTGTTCCGTTGCATCTTGCAACAATCATAGTCTGATTTGAAGTGTCTATTAGATGTGAAAAAGGGGTGAAAAGGTTTCTAACATGTTTGGCTTACTGTATTTTTGTAGCTTCCAGTTCTGTTGACACGCCTCCCTACAGTTATAAGAGTAGTGTCCCGTATGGGGGATGCTCATCTATCTATTATCTTTGGGTGTTAATTTGATACTAGTTCGTGGTATATAATACGAGTAGAAAATTATGTTCGTGGGTGTTAATTTGATACTACTTCGTGGTGTTAATGTCATTTCAATAAAATTTGAAGTTTTAATGAGTTTAATTTGGTTAGGACATTAATTTAATAATCAAATTCTCGATTAACGTTAATATAAATTAATAACGTGATTTAAGAAATTTTTTTGATATCTAAATATCCTCATAAAGCTGTAATAATAAAATTATCATACATTAAATTTGTTAAGACATTATGTTACATTGCTATGCTCGAATTCGAATTGTGTATCTCGGATCAACTTCAAATTCGAACTTTGAATCATAATTCAAGTTACCTGACACACAACTATCTATTATGCGGATGTGACATTTTTTAACACTCCACGTACATCCAATGTTAGATCAGAAACAAGTTTTAATAAATTTTAATTTAGTTACAATAATTAGTTAGTAATGAATTCACTAAAATTCTTCAACTAATTTTACAGTTATTGTTTTTTCAATTTTTTATATATTATTTATACAATTAATCATGTCATTTCAATAAAATTTGAAGTTTTAATGAGTTTAATTTGGTTAGAACATTAATTTAATAATCAAATTCACGATTAATGTTAATATAAATTAATCACGTGATTTAACAGATTTTATCTATATCTATAAATATCCTCATAAAACTATAATAACGAAATTATCATACATTAAATTTGTTAAGACATTATGTTATGTAAAATTGTAATAAAAAAGCATGTAATAAAATTGACACAAAATTATCATACATCAAATTTTAGACGGTTTTTTTTGCTAAAAAATCATCTTTTTAATTATTTTTTTTGAGAAATTGGGTGTGATTTGTGAGGTTTTTGGAAAAATGACTTTTTACTTTGTTTTAAAGATTGATTTTAGGTTGGGCTAATGAAACAGTCATCAGTCAGTATAAGTTCAAATAGATGTACTAACTCATTCAAATTTTGAGTTTTGAATATGTAATGCCCATTAAAATGTGTTTCCACATTAAATTGGTTTGCAATCGAGATTAATAGAGTTCAATGAGCTTTTTTAATCGAGGGAAAGGTGTTAAGCACCCTTCGGACTTTCGTGATTCACGGTTACAGCTTTTCTAATATTTTTTCATGTTTTTTAAAAAATGTCTTATATATGTTCTAAGTCTTTCATGCCTAGGTGATTTGTGTCATGCATTTGTGTCATTGTGTATGTGTTTGATGTAGTGCATAAGCGAGTCAATTTTCATCGTAGTGAAGTTCAATTTAGCTAAGGAAAGGACTTTTGGATTTTTGGAAAAATGTTATTCAAAATTTTATTTAACGGTTTGTTTTTAAAAGTACGTTTGTTCTCAAAAGTTCCTTCCAAAGGTCATATTTTCGATAATAATCATGCTAAAATGAGTGTTTGCCATAAGGCCATTTTAAAGCACGTATTTTTCAAAAGCCATTTATAACGTGTTTTGTGAAACTCATTTTAAAAGAGTGTATTTTTTAAAAATTATTTTAAAAGCGTGTGTTTTAAGTTTTATCTAAGAGTATCTTAAAGTATTTAGTTTTACCCTTTGACTTTGCTTATTTTACAATCATTTTTTAGGTTACCCAAAATAAGTAAATCATTAGGGTCCAACTTAGGGCATGAAAGTTATTCCATTACACTAACATTAATCTACTACTTGGGCCATAAACTCTACCTAGAGAGATAAAAGTTACACAAATGATTTTAAGACCCATAAATGATTTACAATCACTAATCACTAGTTACAAGCCCAATTCAAATGTTCATTATAGGAGAAAGACCCTAATTCTTTTGAATATAAATTTGGAACAATTACATATACTAGTACATTTTAATAAAATATTACAAAAAAAGTGCATAAATAAAATATTTATAAAATTAGTACATATGTAATTCTTAATTACAAAAAAAGTGCAATCTTATCCCTTTAATTATGACCACAATTATCTCCCTTATCTCTCCCACTCCATTTCCGCCTCCCTTCTCCTCCTCCTCCTCCCTCTCCCTCTCCCTCTCCCTCCGCCTCCCATCGCCCTCCCCCTCCTCCCGCCCCCCTTTCTCCTCCTCCCACCCCTTCCCCTCCCCTCCCCTCCCCTCCCCTCCCTCCGTCTCCCCCACCTTCAGCCTCCCCTCCTCCCCTCCCCACCCCACCCCCTCTCTCTCTTCCCTCTGCCTCCCACCGCCCTCCCCCTCCTCCTGCCCCCCTTTATCCTCCTCCCGCCCCCCCCCACCACCTCCCCTCCCTCCGCCCCCCTCCTCCCGCCCCCCCCCCACGCCCCACTCCCTCCCCCTCCCTCTCCTCCTGCGCCCTTTCTCCTCCCTCCGCCTCCCATCGCCACCGGTCCATTTTTCACCTCCACCGATAACCAAACCTTCATATGTTGCTAACCAAACAGTCATACCAAGGTAACCAAACATTCATATCAAGGTAACCGAACTTTAATATGAATGTTTCCTTAATATGAAGGTTCGGTTACTTTGTTATGAAGGTTTGGTTACCTTGTTATGAAGGTTTGGTTACCTTAGTATGAAGGTAACCAATTTATTTTTATTAGGTTACCAATTTATTTTGAATGTGATGCAGTTGGTAACCAAAATTCACGCAGTTGGTTATCAAACCTTCCGATAAGGTAACCAATTCAGTTTTATTAGGTTACTAATTTATTTTGAATGTGATGCAGTTGGTAACCAAACTTCAGGCAGTTGGTTATCAAACCTTTTGATAAGGTAACCAATTCAGTTTTATTTGATTACCAATTTTATTTTGAATGTAATGCAGTTGGTAGCCAAACTTCGTATAAAGGTAACTATTTTAATTTTTGTGGGTAACCAAATCGTCAAAAAAATCAGAATAGCAACTCCGGCGATATAGCGGCGGCGGCGGGAGGCGATGGAGGAGGATGATGAACATTAACTCCTTTATAATTTTTTGTTTTTAATTTTCTCATTTTGATTTGAAATTTGAATTATGGATTTGAAATTGTTGTTAGATCCAAAAGATTTGAATTTGAATTATTAGTTATCCTTGATTTTAGGTTTCCTTATTTAATTTGAAATTGAATGGTTTGAATTTTTTGCACTTTTTTTGTAATTATTTTGTGGATGCACTTTTTTTGTAATTATTTTCTAAATGTTGTATAGTTCTGTAAAGGACTCTACAAATTTAGAGGTCTTAGGTTTTCTCATGGGTTCACAATTTGCACAAATTTAACACAACAAGGAATAATACGATTTAATTTAAAATTCCATCATTGAAAAATGGATCCAATTCCTTCAAATATAGATTTTAAGGCATTGGGCCTCAATTCTTAGCTCGTAGTCATGGAAATCAACCCAATTAATGTGCTACAAAGATTTTAGAGCTTAACTCCATCATGAATTAGTCTAATTTTTATAGATATAAACCCACAAATCTTAGATTCACCTAGGATGTCAAAAATGAATTAGGATCCTCTTCATTTCAAATGAATTGGAGAGTCTCTATTTCATAGTTCAAATTTAAAATGTGTTGGAATGTGACATCATGATGATGGGAGAAAGCGATATGATGATGGAGAATAAACAAAGAATGGTGAGTCTCCATTTCATTTGAAATTGTAATATAAAAATTGTTCAAGCAAATTTAATACAAGATATAGCAATATAACTTTAATTACATGCTTTACAATGGCCAAATCAATTTAAAGTAGAACTAGCATAGAGATGAATTAGGAATTGATGAAAATTTTATATTTTTTCAACATAGTTGAATAATCAACAATAAGATTTCATTGCTAAATTAAAGAGATTAGGATTAGACCTTACAAAAAAATTGAAGGGAAAAGTAATTTGGTTAGAGAATCTAATGAATCACCATTGATGTAACGCCCCGAAACCCGGGCTATCTTTCAAACCCGAGTTTCATGCATCACGGTACTACTCATCCCAAATATACATCATTATACAACTAAATATAACAACATACATCTTCACATCCCAAGTTCTAATACCTTAAAACCTCGTTCATTATAAATTATAATAATTACATTATTCTTTACATATTACAAGAGTGACTTTTATCCGCCACAAAGGATTCATAACATTTCATTAAACTACTCTCTAGTTTAATTAACTATTATACACTACAAGTCTTCTTCACGCTTGTTCATAAAATGAACAGCACCTCAGCAGGAACACCGGTCAACTTGATCTTTACGGGATCCTTAAGTTCATACTAACGTCGTTCGTTGAAAATATTTTTATTTAAAGCAAGAGTGAGCATTTAATTGCTCAGCAAGTTAAAGAAGTTGAATAACAACTAAGCAAGAATCACGTATTCATTTAAAACTTTAATAACCGAACAAAGGTTATGAAGCAGTTTGAATAATAGGAAAACTTTGATTCCTATTATTTTAAAACATTAATCACATTTACTTCACATTTAGTCTGGCTAGAATCATTAGCACAGACTTAACCTTAATAGTTGACAATTAGAACCACATCACATTAAACCGTTCAATCGTAGAACAATTTATTTCACAGAAACACATAAGTGTTGAAAGCTCGGCACAAGGCCTCATACATAACCACCTTGCACAAATATTACACATTTGCACACAAGTAAAACTTCTCAAGTCCAACATCTGAGAAAGTTTAAGAAACTAGCATTCATTTGAAATATGAATGAAGTTAGAAAATTTGCCTTAAGCACAGCTAAAGCTTAGTTTACGTTGAGCTGTCTACCGCAATTCCTATATATCACATAAGGAAATAGCACATACACCAATTAGTCATATACTAGACTTAAGCATTGGTTTAAACTTAACTTTACTTCCTATAGCTCGCGTTCTTGTATTCTAAGTTTACGCGACCAATCTTACTTTCATTCCTTCGGTATTATGACATACGGAGATGGCATAAACCTTATAACCATCCTTTACAATAGATTTACATTCTCATCTTCTTCTTATAACATTTCTAGTACTTAGCTTATCTTATACATCCACATATGTGAAAAGAAACACCTTTTCATCACACGTATCCGTAACTTTATACACAACACACATCGAGTCTCTAACAGTGTTCAATATAGTACGCTGAGTGGTTTCCCACAAACAACTAACAAATTAGTTTTCCTGTCTCGTCTACACTGTCTTTCACAGCGAGTTAGATCGGTTGCTAGTTCGTATTAACCGTTGCTCTCTAACGAAATCGTTTAGCCCAGATATCATACATCAACCATTAAAGAGTACGATTTTACCACAACATCAGCTTAACTTCTTATTCTTACCTTCTTATCGTAACTTATCCGAATCATTAAAACTATAATGTTCGTTAAGTACTTCATTTCCCAGTCCTTATGGCTTTCTGGCAACTAAATGTCGTACCTCAAGATTTTTTCATTAACGTCTAGGTCATACAGTCATTTGTATACCGAGAATGAATTCTCAAAGTTAAAACTATGCGCTTCATAGCCTTTATACATTTTACATTACCTTGTATACATATCTTACAACGTTCGGTACATTTGACTTGGAACATTATTCAAGTTATTATCACTAACACGGCTTGTTCAACGTTTATATGTTATTCATTACTCTTTATTCTCTTACGTTCAAACCATACACGGTGTGTAGGTTATGCACGTTCAACTCACACTTACACTCAACACCTCACGTCGGTTCAAGTGTCTTACGTTTACTCTTCCTTCTAACATCCTTCATTCGATTCAAACTTGAACCCTTCGTTAATCCCATCAATGTTCGTTACAGGCTTATTGATATTTACATATCATGTTTTACTTACATTCATCAACTGTCTAAGTTATACGAACAACGTATATATGCTTAGAACGTTCATTCGACGCGATTACGATTTACGGATATCGTTTACGTACTTTGCATTTATATTGTTCAACTTTAAAATTCCATTCAATCTTTCCGTTCAACCTTTACTAAAGGTTTAAATCACTTGTTTAAGTGTTACATTACGTGAACTATATGTTTATAATCATTCAGTACACGTTCCCTAAGAATTGAGCAGTTAAAAACTCATTTCTGGGCAATCCTCTGTACCGGCGCTGCGGCGCCAGTTCCCTTTGCTTTTCGCCGCGCTGCGGCACGAGTTAGCAGGGGCTGAGTCCCTAGGTAGGCGCTTCGACGCCAGTTCCTTAGGATTGGGAGGCGATGCGGCGCCGGCCTCGAGCCCTTGAAATTATTTTTAAGTTTTTCATTATGATTTCTTCCTGGGCTCATAACGGGATCTTTATAACTTGGAATTGGCTCTTTCAAAAGCCATTAGCTCACATATCTTACGTACTTCGATTCTATTCGGACAAAATAAGTTTCTGAATCTGTTAACGATAAATTCACCGATTAAATTTTCATTACGCATTCGTTAAACGTTCGTGAATGTTCATAGCTCGTTTCTTCATTTTAAGTCCGAATTCAACCGTTCTTGAGTCCATAACTCTTAAATACATAGTTCTTCGATACGCCACAGATCGAAAACCTAGGTTTCTAAGTTATACGACGACTTTTGCAAAATTTATCCATAACTTTATTATCAGCTAATTTCGATCCGTTCTTCATAAACGTTTCTACCATTCCTATCCAAGCACACATATACACAATGGTTTTAAACTTGTCCATCAACAACAAGCTCTAACATAGGATGGTTTTCAATTTGTCCATCAATAATTTTTTACCGCGTTCTTCGTTCGTTCTTCGTGTTCTTCGTTCGTTCTTCATTTTTAATCGATATTATGATTACGATATTACGTTTTCTCGCATTTTAACATTATAAGTTTGATAATTCATCCATATAACATCGGGCAGTTCATATAGCTCATCTGAATCGTCCATGAATATCAAGCAATTCATACTTTCTATGAAAGCTTTTAAAGAAGTTTATAAACTAAACTTTAATTCTTATTTTTTCATTTCTTTATGATTCAACCATAAGAAAATTATTTCTTAACATCTTTACTTTCATTTTCATTAAGTTATATGTTTTAACATAGAAGACTTAAAGAAAAATTGGATTAAGCTAAGTTTTAGGGTTACCTTTCTTCATTAATCTTCTTCCTCTTAATAAAGCTTGCAATTTGTAAGCTTTTTCATTTCTCGATCTTCTTCGATCTGAGCTATCAAGCTCTTCCTCTTCCTTATTGCTTTCTCTCTCAATGAGTTTTCTCTTGGACTTCAAATCCAAGAGAATGAGCTAGTTTATATATATTTTCAAGGTAGGGGCATTTTGGTCATTTGACATGTTTTTTTTTATATCGTTTTACCCCCACATCCTTAACAAACCTCCTTATTATTCACGAAGCTTCGTGGTTCTGTCTTTCGAAATTCGTCTGACAGTTTGAAAAACTGCGTTTCTCGGAATCTAAATATTTTTGGATATTTCATTTTTTCTCTACCGATTAACTTTTACGCGTTTTCTAAACTTCGACAAACTAAAAAATACTTTTTGATGATTAGCGTTTTCACTTTTTCATCACGTGTCCCCACAATGTAGTTAAACAAATGAAAAGTACATAACAGTACTTTTTGTCGTTTTTATTTTGTCCAATTTCTACACGTTTTTCGAGAAAACTTTTATCGACTAACATAACTTTTCACGGCATATTACCGGCAAATCTTCAGACAGAACTTCATTACATCATACCGAACTTCTAGAAAGACCTAGGTTATTCAAACCCTAAACCCTAGGTTTCATCGTGTGAATAGTGCCGATTTCGTCTTTTTCTCGAAAATATTTTTGTTCCTGAAAATCTTTTATTTTCGTCTTGAAAATTCTTACTCGTTCATTCTAGCTCGTAGCTAGAATACTCCCGCTTCTAATCATCCTACGCCATAGAATGACTAATAAACACATAGCACATAATATAATTAATAAAAATCTATTTTAATAATTAATAAATCTTTAAACTTAATATTCGGGACAATCCTATTTTCGGGTTGTCACACTTGATTCTTCAATGGGCTAAATACAGTTTACTACATGAAATACCATCATATTCATGATTAGGCCCCCCAAAGAATTTGGGCTTACACTTTTACTACATCAAGTGTCTAATTTGATACAATTTAGCCCCCAATTTCAGAATTCCGATCAAAATTAGCCGAAATACCTAATTTTTTCGGTTAGATAAGAATCGTATAAGGTTTGACAGTATAGAATACGGGCTAATAACACTTGTGTTACATTAAGTACCACAAAATTTATAATTTACTATAACAAATACCTAATTCGTATAAAATTTGTATAAATACTTATTTTAACGTATTAAATTTGTATAAATCCTTATAAAAAATTATTATATGTTAAATTATTAAAATTTAATATTAATAAAAAAATTACCAAATATAATTTTTTTTATTTTAAAATTATAAAAAAGACTTAATTACCAAAAAATTCAATAAATAAACATACAAATTATATTTTTAAGGCGAATAATATTAAAAAATTTAAACAATTAACAAAAGTGACCAAAATTTAATTAATTATATAATACCCTTTTTATATTGAAAGAGCATACAAAAGGAGGAGGAAAAAATTGAAAAAGAAAAAAGAAAAAAAATGACTCATTTACACTATCTCCTCTCTCTCTCTCTTTCCTAATCCTTCAAATTTGAAAATTTCAGCGCCTTGAATTTTGTCCAGTAGATGTGATCGATTTAACCAGAAAATAACCTGAAATTTTATATTAATTCAAAGACTTTTGTGTTGGAAAAACGCTGATTATCACCATATATTAAAGGAGGAGGTGAGAGGAGATGGTGTGCAAAAAGTGAGTTGCAAAGAGAGAATGTACATATGACGACATAGGCCTTTCCGTCGATATGACTACAAGAAAACCGGATAATTCCGACGGAATTTTTCGTCGAACTTGAGGCCTTTTCGTCGATATTAGAGTTATTTTCGACGAAAATTTCCGTCGATAACTCCGTCATCACTAACCTCCTCGACATTAAATTCGTCAAAAATTCAGTCGAAAATCATTAACCCCGACGGACTAACCTCGACGGACGTATCGGTCAAACTTACACTATGATCGACGGACTTTGGTTATTGCCAACGGAATAGTTCGTCGAAGATAACGTTTATTTATTGACTGGCTTTTAATTCAAATAGTTAATATCGACGGAATGTGACTAAGCCGACAGAAGTTTTCCTCGAGAATAGTAAATGTAAAAAATTAAATTAAATACAGATTACTAATTCCGACGGAAGTTCCCTCGGCATTAGCCTATTCTGTCGAGAATAACTAGAATTTTTTTAGCTGATTTTTGTAATTTTCATTTCCAGGGTTTTAAACCCCAATAATGTACCTATAATCTGTTCCATCTCAATCATACATACAATAATATATTCCCAATTCCAAATAACAGTAAAAACCTTTTATATCCAATCAAATACGCTAATACCAACAACGTACACTACAACGTTCCATAACGATTACAAATACACGCTATAACGTTTCATAACGTTGAGTCCCATAACGATTACAAATATACGCTAATGTTAACTAAGATAACAAGTATAAATATCAACTAACTCATAATGAATTATAACAAATAATACGCTAACGACAAACTGATAACAAACCTGTTTGATTTACAAAACTCGTACAAAGTAAACTAAATTTTAAATAAAATGTACAAATGTTCTACAATATAATGAATACAATCTATACAAATGAGCTAGCACGTAAAACTAGCTAGCTAGTAGGAGGAGGATCATCAGACGAGGGTGGGCGACGCTGATGCTCATCGCCATCGCCACCCTGCAGATAAGATTAAAGATATAAATCATTAGTTTATATAATATGTGAGAATTAAAAGACTACTAAATGAAAATAAAATAACATGCAGAATACCTGACTCTCGGGCTGCTCTGGTGGATGAGAATCAGTGTCAACGACCCTCCGATCGCCATCGCCACCCTGCAGATAGGATTAAAAATATAAATAGTCTATATAATATGTGAGAATTAAAAGACTGCTAAATGAAAATAAAATAACATGCAGAATACCTGACGACTCTCGGATTGCTCACCAAATGCCTCCAATAGTAGAGTAACCACCATCCAGAGCACCTCACCGCTTAACGCGACGAACTGCTCGGGCGGTAATCCAGTACTCTCTACGGTGGCCTCTGCTGAAATATCCTGAGCCAGCTGGTGAAAGCGAGAATGGGTAGGTAACTGCTGATGTCGGAAAGCCGGATCCATCTGAAACCTCTTCGATACCGCCGCTATAACCCTCTGGAAGAGCGCATCATCTAAGCTAGCGCCCGTATCAGATGATCCAACTGGTGGTCTCGGACGCTGGCGCTGGTTAGAGCCTGCGATAATAAACTATTTTATTATGTAGTATATATAAATTTTATTTTATTTTAAAACTTAAGATATATTATATATTACCTCCAGGTAGGGTCTACACGGGTATCCTTGGCAGGCCCAATACGCGATACCTGCCGGTACTCGAAGTAGGGGGATTCTGAGAGACAACCCATAGTCTCAGCTCCTCATCCCGAGATAACTCAATCTCAGGCAGAGGAGTGGTGGAATCTAACGGCTCAGGATCCCCCCTAGCAGCCCGCAACTCAGCTAGACGGGCGTCCCGAAACGACTTAAATCGATCCTGAAATGTTATTTGTATACGCAAGTTAATTATATTATTTAATTAACATTCTAATATTAATAATAACTTCAAATTTAGACTAAGTCTTACCCGTACAGCTAAGGCTGCAGGAGGCATGCGAGACTCCTTAGGGGTGTGGGCCCTATCCCAGAACTCAGTCATCGTAGAGGGTCGGCCCAAGCTCGAGCTCATGGCCTAATAATTAAGATAATTAAAACTGTAATAAGAATGTTACTAACAATTGACTAACTAAATAACAAAATACGCAATACTTACCAACTTCACCTCCTCAAAGGACTGTGAGCCAGTCGTATGTACAACTCGGAGCTGGCTCCAATTTTTCTTCGCTTGCTCCTACTTTTTCTTGAACACCTCATCATCCCAGTGTCGACACATAGTCTCCCAAGCCTGATCACCGACTATGCGGGGCTAATGAGATCTGATCGTAGTCCCAGGCTGCTCGCCAATTGTCCGGGCCGTCCGCTGTCTCCGCTGTCTCATCTGGTAAAGCCAGCCGGAGTAGTTCTTCGCGACATGTGCAGTAATAACACTGTCTCCGGCTACTAGAGATATTCCCTCCTCGTATCTAAAATAAACCTATAAGAAAAGTTGTATCGACATATCAGAATTCATTTGAAAAGTATATAATGGTAAATGATAATGCATTGTTTACTTGAAGCTATGTAATTTGACTTACGTGAAAATCACGCATCACAGTATCCATGAATGAGGCATCATCCTGGGTGAACTGGAAAAAGCACATACAGCCAGTAAGCAAGTGTGTCAGGCAGATGGCGTGTAGAGTCGCCTTAGCAACAGTGTTCAAGATTCTACAATATAATGCGAGAGAAACTTAACAATTTGTTATATTAATAATGTAATTATATATATACATGTTAATTTATTATAATTGACAGATTAAAAGTGATACTTACTGATCCGAGTCGACATCTACCCGGACAACGTGTGGCTGTGCCGGCGGTCGGCCAAATAATCCAAGGTTAGTGCCTCGCTGACGTCGACGAACACTATCTGTATAAATAACATTATATAAATATAATATTTTCATAATTTTAATAAATTTAATATATAAGTTTGGAAACATACTATATGATGAAGATCCCTCGCCGTGGGTGCCGTTATCTGATCCAGAACGACCACCACCACGACGACCTCCCCCGCTATGTCTAGCCATATATCAACGTACTACTGAAATAACCAACATATTAATCTATTATTTAAGTTGTATTTAATTTATATCTAAATTAAATTATCGTTCAATTATAGAAAACCATTTCAGTTAAGACTACATACGTCATCAAACTCGTCAGAATCAATCTCAACTTCGTCATCTGATTCTGACTCCTCTGCCTCCATATCGGTTTCGTACTCATCGTCTTCGTGTACAACGATATAGTCATTGACAACCAAGTCTTCCTCAAATTCAGGTATGTCAATGAGGTCACCAACCATATCATCATCCCGTAAGACATCTACGTTGGAATTGCTAATTTGTTCTTGTAATGGCTCATCTATTCCTGACAGATTAGTACCATCAAAAGCACGAGTCTTTGTTGTGACAACTATATACCAGGGGCTCCGATAATTTAAGACATTTGGGGCGTAGTACACTTGAGTGGCTTGGCTGGCTAGCATGAATACATCATTAGATTGTAGTTTTGACTTTATGTCTACCGTGACGATTCTATTACGATTAATTTTAGCACGCTTAACAGTATCAAACCAGCGACACCTGAATGTAACAACCTTTTTACCATTGGGATAATTTAGTACAAGTACTTTCTCTAATCGTCCATAGTAATTGGACCCGGAGTCTTGGTAGCAACTTCCCAACACGACAACGCCCGAATTGACTGATGTCATTTCATTCAAGTCATCAACTTTGAATCTATACCCATTCACGATGCAACCATAAAATGAACTTATTAGTTTATACGGGCCTGAAACAACATCTCTGAAACGCTCATAAGCAATATTCGCTTCAACCCTGCTCTTAAACCACTGGTTAAAATTTTCAGTAGTGAATGCTTCCAACTGTGCTGGAGTCATTCTCGGATTAGAAGCATTCGCTTCCTCTTCGAATGCACTAAAATAATATAATAAAATCATTATTACAATTATAATCTTAGTGTATTGACATGTGTACGTATAATAATACATACTTGATGTCTTCCGCCAATTCAGGCAAATTTAGAAGCACGTATGTAGATACAATCGTCAAATCTCTGTCGCTTAAGTAAGTCATTGTCTCATGGCCAAATGATTTTGCCGGATATGTGAATACAACTAACTCATCATCAGAATGAGATTGATCACCAAGGACCTCATTTCTACTTAAACGAGTATGCTTAGTTGAGACTACATCGTCGAAGTACAGAGAGTAAAAATTGACAAGTTCTTCCTTTGTATAACGTTTAACAATTGAACCCTCTAAACGAGCTTTGTTTTTCACTTTCTACTTTAATCGACGCATATACCTGAAATATGATTGCACGCAATTATTACTAATAATATGGCTTGTAAAAATCATCAAAATTTAAACAAATAGATGATATTAGTTACCTCTCAAAAGGATACATCCACCGATATTGCACCGATTCTCCAAGTTTCAGTTCATATGATAGATGTATAGGCAAATGCTCCATCGAGTCAAAGAACCCTGGAGGTAAGATCATTTCAAGCTTACACATTGTCAGCACTATATTCTTCTCCATCTGCTCAACATCACTGTACCTTATTACTGTTGAGCACATATCCCGAAAGAAAGCTAATACTTCGGCCAAGGCATCAACAAATTTCCTAGGTAACATCTCACGAAATGCAATTGGCATCAACTTCTGCATGAATACATGGCAATCGTGAGATTTGAACCCAGTCATTTTCAGCTGCTCAACCTTTGGTGAAATGAGATATATTAGAAGCATATCCATCCGAGAGCTGCAACGCACTTACCCACTTGTACACGTCTTCAACCTGTTGCTTGGTTAGACAAAATGACGCTTTTGGTTTTGAGTTATTAGGTCGAAGCCACAATTCCGACCTGATATTCATTTCCTCCAAAACTTTACGTCCTTTATCAGTGTCTTTTGTTTTACCACTCGCATTTAACACGGTGTAAAAGATTCTCACAGACATTCTTTTCTGTATGCATGACATCTATACAATGACAGATTGAAAGTGTGACCCAATATGGCAACTCAAATCACATGGGCGAGTGTGTCCAGTTATGAGTTATTCTGTAACCAACTGCTCTCAACTTACTATGCTCCTTACCTGGCGGTGGATAAGATAGATTGTTAAGCCAGCCCGATATTTTACTGCCCGACAAACGTCCAACAACCCCTTTTTTCTCTATCTTTTTGTTAAACTGTGCAGACAACTTTCTGTAACTGTGGTCAGCAGGCAAGAATCTACGAGCAGTTCTGAACCAACTGGTTTTACGCCCATAAAGTAGTTATATGCCTTGCACATCCCCCATACAGATTGGACATGACAGCTTCCCATGAGTTGACCAATCACTGATCATCCCAAGTGCCGAAAAGTCGGTGATAGTCCACAACAAAGCTGCCTTCATCACAAAATTTTGCATCTTCGCTTTATCATAGGTCTGAACACCCGTCTCCCACAAAATCTTAAGTTCATCGACGGCCTGAGGTACATGTTTATGTCTTTTGTAGGACTTTTATCCCCCGATATCAGTAAAGTCAAGAACAGATACGAATCCTTCATGCACATTGACGGTGAAAGATTGTAAGCTACCATTATTACTGGCCAAACAGAGTAAGGCTGGCTAAAATTATTAAATGGATAAAATCCATCTGTAGTCATGCCAAGCCTGACATTCCTATCATCCTCTGCAAATTCTGGAAAATTTATATCAAACTTCTTCCACTCATCTCCATCTACAGGGTGAGTCAGCTGACCAGGCACGACATCCCTTGTTCTATGACAACTCATATGTTGAGCCGTATGGGATGACATGAATAGCCGTTGAAGCCTCGGCGCAAGAGGAAAGTACCATAAGATCTTCCTAGGAACATGTTTCTCCTTCCCCCCACGTTTTGTCACTTTGAAGCGAGACAAGCTGCATATATCACACTGGCCCTTATCTTTGTCCGCCCCATAGTATAACATGCAATCCTACTCACAAGCATCGATCTTCTGATACCCCATATTTAAACCCTTGACCATCTTCTTCACTTCGTAATAATTTGCAGGCAAGGTATTATCCATGGGTAAAAAATCGCAGATAAGAGCAAGCAAATTGTTAAAACCTCTCTCACTGCAGTTTTTATCATTCTTAAAGTGTAAGAGATTAGTCACTGCAGATAGCCTGGTGTGCTTGTCATTTCCAGGATACAAGGGGACCCCTAATTCATGTAACATCTTGTAAAAGGCAACTGCTAAATCATCTGATTCTTGCTGAGCATTGCCTGACGTATGCTCGTTATCGGCCCAGTTTATAGTGTTAGGCCCATACGCATCAACCAACATCTCCACGGCATCATAGTTATCCACAATTGAATCTTTCAACTCAGCTGGTTGGTCTACACTGTTTGGAAGTTCCGTCAACTCAGCTGATTCCTCGTGATGAATCCATAGGGTGTACCCATCCACAAATCCACGGGAAAAGAAGTCAAATCTAATCTCGTCGACTTTCTTCTAGATAAGATTTTTACATTTGACACATAGACATCACAAATTTCCATTCGGATCATCAGCATATTCTATTACTTTGTTCAAAAAGTTAGACACCCCATCACGATAAGCTGACACTAATCCCCTCCCATTAATGGATATCCTACGATACATCCAACTCCGGTTGGCTGACATATTGATGCTGCACATAAGACACATTTAGTACAGTTTCTTTGATTTCTGTAACTGTGGTCCATGCATGAATTATATTTTTCGGCAGCATCTCCTCTATAGGACAGGGGTAATTAAGGCTTCTATACCATTCCTGGATGCGTCTCTTCACTAGTGCCAACACGTTAAGCATGTTTCTACTGTTTTAAGAAAATTTCGACAGCGCCTCCCCTTGGTCTCCAAGTACACGAAATAGATTAAGATAACTTAATCTAAGTATGTACTCGAAGAACATGTAGAGATAACAGTCGAAAAATCATAAAAATAATAAAAACGTACTGTTTCGTATTGGTACCGGCCTAAGTGAAAGACATAACATCCAGTAACAGTCCCAAACTGAGGACTATTCGACATTCACTCCTACTGAGTGATTGTCAAATGGGTTTCTAAGTTAACACCTCCAAGTATTATGCAACCTTAACACTCAAAGTCAATGTGAATAAATCATATTGAGTTTATTGAATGTTGCGGCAAACTAAGCAAATGCTACTTAGTTTATTTTACCAATGCAAAACTAAGTATTTTATTTTATTTTATTAATTTTATAGAAGACTAAGCAAGTACTACTTAGTATTATTTTTTTTATTAATTTTTTTTTTATTTAATTTTCTTTAGTTATGAAGACTAAGCAAGTACTACTTAGTATTTATTTTATTTTAATTTCATTTAATTTTCAATTAATTTACTTTAGTTGTAGAATACTAAGCAAGTACTACTTAGTATTTCATTTCATTTTAATTTTATTTAATTTACTTTAATTGTAGAAGACTAAGCAAGTACTACTTAGTATTTTATTTTATTTTTTTATTTTTATATAGTATAGTATAGTATATTTAATTTAATTTAATTTAATTCTATTTAATTTATTGAATTCTATATTATGTAAATTTAATATTGGCCAATTTAAGAATTCATAAAATTTGTAGGGTCCACCAAATTTTGCATATGAAGAATTCTGACAGAAATTTCGTCGAGAATTCTGTCAAAAATAGCAAATATTATACCAATTAACCAAAGCATTTCATACCATTTCAAACCATTATTTGAAATCCAAATCAAGTTATACAACATTCCAAATCCAATTATAACTAAGTATAACAGCCTTCAATATCTCAATGAAATAGGGCAAACAATATATGCCAACAAATATTGCAATTAAACAACATATGCCAATGCCAATTTCAGCCAATTTTTTTTTTGCAGAACTTCAACAATATCAAATTCATCAAAATACAATAACCTAATTCATCAATATACAATAATCCCAAATTCATCAATATACAATAATAACAAAAATAAACCCAATTTCAAATTTTAATTTCAAAAATAAACAAATTCCAATTTCAAATTCCAATTTCAATAATAATCCTTACAGTGGGGCAGAAGTAGAGGGCGGCGACGGCAAGGAGGGGGAGCATTGACGGCGACGGCAGGGAGGAGTAGCAGTGGCTGCGTGACAGTGGAGGGAGGAGGAGCAGTGGCGCGGTGGCAGTGGAGCAAGCCGGAGCCAGAGGCTGTGGCAGATGGTGACAGTGATGGACGGTGGCAGTGGAGGGGAGAGGGAGGCAGTGGAGGGGAGGCTGGAGGACGGGAGGCCGGCGAGGGAGAGTGTGGATAGTGAGAGTGAGAGAGAGAGAAAAAAAAAAGAGAGTGTGAGAAAAAGAAAAGGAGGTGCTGGAGAAGAAGGCGTCTGAAAGTAGGTTTTAATAGTTATTTTTAACGAAATTTTCGTCAAGAATATGCCCCTCGAAATTACGTTAATGCCGACGGATAATTCCCTCGAATATAACCTTAGTCCCTCGGAATTAGGATTCGCTCTAGCGGGAGAGCTCGCGCCACATGGAAACTATTACTTTCGATGGAATGCCGTCGAAATTAGGTTATTTTCGACTGACTTAACTACGACTGATTATTCCTTCGGCAATAGAGTTATATTCGACGGAAGTAAGTCCGTCGAGGTTAGGTCCGTCGGACTTAGGCGGTTTTCTTGTAGTATATTTTGGATTTGGAAAGTGAGTTGTTTTTATTTAGTTAAAAGATTCTTCAAACAAATCGTAGTTAATTAGTTTATCCAACAATAATTTCTTTCCACCCGTTTTCTGTTTTATTCTTCAAACAAACAGTAGTTAATACATATATTGTATTTACAAAAAAATTTAATTTTAAAATTGTATCTATAATTTAACAAATTGTATATATAAATTTTACAACTTAAATCTTGCAAATTACAAATTATATCATAAATTATAAATTTTACAAATTATATCACAACTTAAATTTTACAAATTGTATTTATAATTGTATTTATAAATATTTATAATTTTATATCATATTTCTACGGTATTAGTTACTTTTTTTTAAGGGCTAAAAATTATTATATTTATAATTTTAAATTTTTTTAGGGGTCGAATCATGAATATGGTGGTACTTGATGTAACGGAACTGTAAATATCTCTTTTTTAAATTAAGTCAAACCATATATTTATACGGTCAACTGATATTAAATACACAAAACCTGATCGGATTCTTGGGCTGGTCGGGTATTCCGGCCAATTTTGGCCTGATTCGGAAATTGGGGGCTAAATTATATCAAATTAGACACTTGATGTAATAAATTATAAGCCCAAATTATTTGGGGGCCGAATTATAAATTTGATAATATTTTATGTAATAGAAGTGTAATTAGCCCTTCTTCAATGAATTGAGTTTGAGTTTCAATTTGATTGGAGTTTTGTTTGATTTTTGTATTTTTTTCTCACTAAAAATACTCTCTAAAGTTGGAAGTCCCTCTCTCTCTCTCTCTAAATATTAAAATTTATGTGTATTCTTTTTCAAGAAAACTCCCTCAAAACATATAGAAAGTGAAGGAAAAAGAAATTAATTTGGAGTTTATCTAGGATTTGAGCCCCATCTTTGGGTGCGCGTCCCAAGGCCTGACATGGGACTCTCTCTAGGTCTTTTCTTTCCTCTCTCTCTCTCTCCATAGGTTGTCTTGTTTTCTCTATTCAAACCCTAAAATCCTATTTTTTTTTCCTTCAATTTTGCTCTCTTTTTTTTGGGGGTATTTTTTGCTATTTTTAATTGCAAAATATAAATTTTGGATATATACAGTGAGCTAAAATTTTGAAATAAATATCCACCTATATAATATGTGAATTGACATGGATGGACAGATGGTGAGACCATTTATATTTATCAACTTAATTTTTTTTAACCCAAACTCATTTATTATGGTCGAGCACGAGCTACATATATTTTCACTAGCCCAAATCCATCATGAGTTACATATATTAAAGGAATAGAACATTCTAATAAATCATAAAATAAATATAAATATTTAAATCGAAGATAATATAATAAAAAGTGCAATTATCTTACAAGCATACATGTTCAAATCGAGATAAATTAGGCACAATTCTTTATCTAAACTTAGGCTTGACAAAATATAGTGATGATGTCGTTTTGGTTTATAATATTTGGTTATGGTTTCATTTAAGAACTAAAACCATATTAATGAGGTCGTTTTGGTTTATACACTAAAATTTTTAGATTTTTTCTCTAAAATTTTTTATACACCTCTATTATAAAATTTTCATAAAAGTTTTAGTAATTTTGTGTCACGCTTATCATCTTTTTATTTTTTATTATTATTTTAATCTTTTATTACAATTCTAGATAGTGAGAGTAGGAGAGAGAGGCAGTGGAATCAAAATGGCAGGAGTTCTATATTGTCTGTAGGTGCGGCAATATGATATTTAGATGAGAATGTTAGGATTTTGAGCCTAATTTAATGTGGGTATCATTAATTAATTTTAATGATTCTAAATATTAATGTGTTCTACTCTATGAGTAAATTAAATTAAGTATTTTGAAGCTCAAATCCATGGAGTAATGAATGAGATATTAACTCCCAAAGTTCACACTTGAAAATGATATAAATGCTAATAAATATATGTGGGAAAAAGGCAAGTCCCACATAGGTTAAGAACTAAACATTTAATATGTTTATATACAAGGAAAGTGCTCTTGGGTTTGGGCCCCAAGGGGCAACCCACTTTTGTGGAAGGGAGAGGACCTAGCCAAGTCTTGGTTCGAACCACACGCGCGTCGTCGACCGGCCGGCCTGGCTCGTGGCTCTATGTCCTTGTATATATATTTTTAGACAAAATTTTTTAATTAAAATTTTATTTTAGTTCGATTATCAAAACTGTGTCGTTTTGAGAAGCGGTATCTGCTGAAAGGGTATTAGTAGGAACGGACGTCCCTAAACTACGTCGTTTTATAGCGTCTTTTCTACTAAGGCTAAAGCTGCGTAGTTTTGGTTCCGCGAAGGCTTAAACTACGTCGTTTTCAGTTTCAAAAAGACGCGCCCATTTTGCAAAGGATAAAAACTACGTCGTTTTGCCCTGCATATACCTTAACATGCCTTTTCAAAGGCATTTCATCTTTTTCAAGGGTGAAGTGCCCCTCCGAAGGGTCACCAACCCATCCTATAAATAGATAGGAGGGGGCAGCCTTATCATTCACTCATTCCAAGCATTAATTCATTATCAGTTTAGTTTATAGTAAGCATTTCATAGTTATTAAAGAGACAGAGTTCTGAGCATTTCTTTGGTTTGAGGAGTATACTATTTGGAGTGCTACTATAGTATACGGTGTCATTGTATCCTGGTAGACAAGTGCTAACAACTTTGAGCACCAATACGGAGGGCATAATTGTCTTAAGGACATAGTACTCGTACTAGCCTTGACAACAATTTGAGATAAGTTAATATATATATAGTTTTCATTTTCAGATTACTAATAATCTTAAGACAATTATCATTTCTGTATATATATTTGAGATATGGCTATCGATACTCTATCTATGATTAGTTCTTTTTCTTCTACACCTTCTATTCCAAATGTTCCTGTGAACCATGGTGAAAAACCAGAAAAGTTCAATGGAACAGAGTTTAAAAGATGGCAACAAAAGATGTTGTTCTATCTTACTACTTTAAACTTGGCAAGGTTTCTTCGTGAAGATTCCTCTGTGCTCAAAGAAGATGAAACGGATAGGCAAGTCGTTGCTGCAGTTGATGCATGGAAACATGCAGACTTTCTATGTCGAAATTACATCTTTAATGGATTGGACAACACATTATACAATGTGTATAGTTCTATCAATTCTGCAAGAGAATTATGGGATTCCTTGGATAAGAAATATAAAACTGAAGATGCTGGCACGAAGAAGTTCGTAGTTGGCAGGTTTTTGGACTATAAGATGGTGGATTCCAAGGCTGTCATCATCCAAGTTCAAGAACTACAGGTAATCCTGCATGAAATACATGCAGAAGGTATGTCTTTAAGTGAGTCTTTCCAAGTTGCCACAATAATTAAAAAATTACCACCAATGTGGAAAGATTTTAAGAATTATCTCAAGCATAAACGCAAAGAGATGAAACTTGAAGACTTAATCGTAAGATTAAGGATAGAAGAGGACAACCGTGCTTCTGAGAAGAAAACAGGAAGGACCTTTGTGGAGTATAAAGCCAACGTGGTGGAACAAGGTCCGAAGTTTAAAAAGAGAAAGTTCTCCGGCAATGGACCTCAATAGGGAGCAAATAAAAAGTTCTAAGGCAAATTGTAAGACCCCAACTTTTATGAATAAAGATTTAATTTTTTATATATATTATTTTAAAATAGTAAGGTGTTGATTTGATAAATGTGAAAAGTTATGGGTGAAATGCGTAAATATTTTAAAATTAGCAAGTGGTTATAAAATATTCATTGTTGTTGGGGAATATTCGTTTGGTCGTGGAATATTCTTGTTGTCGGGGAATATTCATACGACGGGGCAGCTATTTGTGGGTCCCACAACGGAATAATTATCGGATATAGAAAGCGACAGAAATAACCTTTTTATAAAATAACGGCGTAGTTGTTACCGTTAGTACTGTTGAAATACCCGGTGGTTAAAATACAGTAATACGCGGTGTTGCACAGTAGCACACGGTATTGCACAGTATTTCGAATTATTGATTTTTACAAAAGAAGGCACTTACTCAATTATTGTTACAGTAATTACTGTTCAATATTTTATATTATTGATTCAATAATTGCATGATATTTTATTGGTTCAATAATTGCTACGTTGATATTTTATATCAATAATTGCTACGTTACTATTTTATATGATTGATTCAATAATTGTCACTGCACAGTATTTCACATTATCAACTCAATAATTCATATTATTTGAATAATATTATTAGATAGCATTATTGACAATGTCTAAGGAAGTTCTGTCTAGGAGGAATTTTTTAATTGCGCGCTAGTAAGGAGAAATCCTTATCGGAAGGCCCTCTCTTTCTTGGGAACGACCTGGTTGTCAATATTGTAGTTCTGTAATATTATTTGTGAATAATTAATTATTGATTTATATGATAAGAAAATATTTATTTTGTGAATATAAAAAAAAGAATTAGTGCTGATGTATTTTTATCAGTATTTTGGTGTGAAAAATCATCCGTTTGTGGATTTCGGCCATTTTCGGTTGGGAATTTGGAAAAACTTTCTTCTACAAAGTTGTAGAGAATTAAATTTCTTATAGAAGGACATAAAATTTGTATTTTTCTGACAAAAGGGCTATTTATTATGAATTATTGAAGTTTCAGAAAATAAATATTTTTTAATGGGAGGCGGGCCCCACTGGTGACTGATTTTTTTTTTAAAAAATATTATTTTATTAAAATGTCTACTTTGGCATCCTAAGCTTTTTCTATAAATAGGGTGCTTAGGTTAGAATTGAAAATCACACCAGAATCAGAAGTTTTCTCTCTCTACAATATCGAGCGTATTTTTGTGAGTATTTAGATACTTTGAGTGTTACTATTCATTGCAAGTTTCTTTCGGTATTATATCCGATATTTCAGTCAGAAGTACCATTCTTTTGATGTAAATGATGTTATTTTCTTTCGTAAATGATGTTATTCTTTTCAGTATCATTATACCAAAATATTGGCATGGATTGTATTATGAAATTCTTACTTTTTTTGTCAGGGTTACTATTCACGTATACGGCACTATTCATGAAAAAAATTAAATTTTCTTCTATTTGTCCAAGTTGCTTGTTAAGGTTCCTATCTTTGATCGAATCTAAGTTTTGAGTTTTATTCTTGAATTTTGCTCCACAATTGATTATTATGAAGTATTTTTGAATTGGATAAGCTAAAATACGAATCCTTAGTATTTGTCCTTTATCTCACTGGATTCGTTTTTAAAATATTTTTCATCATCCTCAGTTCTAAATGATGATATAACTGAATATCTTTGGCCTGTAGAGCAAAGATGAATGATTACCTGATGAATATCTTTGGCCCGTAGTGCAAAGATGAACAGGTGTTGAGATGAACATGACCACTGGTGATACAAATGAATATCTTTGGCCGTAGTGCAAAGATGAATATTTGATTCGAGATGTATATTGATTGATGTTACAGGAATAAAATATTGATGATGAACTTTTAAATAATAGAAGAGAGTAGACTTCATTCTCTACTTAACTCTTCTAATGAATAGTTATTTCCGCTGCGAATATTGATCTAAAACTTGTTGTCAATAATATTTTATCTGAATTGTTGAAGACTAACGATAATTTATTTTTCATTATCTTAGTCATAATATTCTTTACTGGGCTAGTTAAGCTCACTCTTTTCATCTATTGTCCTCTTCAGAAAATGAGAATGTCGCAGAAACTAGTAGGGGGACAGAGTGATGGTCCGAGTTAGAGCAGTAGTAGTCCTCACTATTTCTAATAAATAGTGTGATAATAATTGTAATGAGGTTTTAGTTTGAATATTAATATTTTCTACATATTTGTATTGACACTCACAGTTGTGTGGTCGTATTTTACACGATCGTGTGATATAAAGATTGTATTTGGATTCTGTACCATGTATTTGGCGACTCAGAATGGGTTGGATTGACTGGACCTATTCTGGGGGCGTCACAGTTGGTATCAGAGTTTAGGGATATGATTTCTTTCGGAGATCGGGGAATAGAATTAGGAGGGGAGAGACGAGTAAATCCTTCACTAGTATGTCCTACCTAATCTTATGTGGTATTTAATTGGTCAGTCGAAGTATAGGGTTAATATGTGGTATATAATTTATTTAATAAACCCTTGTTTTATGGCAGTATTTGAGAATGGCAGCTGAAAATGTTAACAATGAAGTGAATAAGACCGTGGAGACACCTTTAATCACCAACCAGGAGAACGTGCAACAGGAAGACAATGTTCATCCTGAAAATAACGCTGATTAGACGATAAACAATGAGATGTTTAGAAGTTTTTTGCAGTTCATGCAAAACCAGACGAGGGAAACTCGCGTGCAAAATACAGGTGGAGATAATAACAACTCGCGACTTGTCACTGCTAAGCAGTTCAAAGAGTTGGGACCACCAGAATTTCAGGAAAAGCCAGATCCAATCAAGGCAGAGACGTGGGTTAAACAAATTACCAAGATATTTGATGTCTTGGGATGCACGGAGGAACAGAAGGTTCCATTTGCCACCTTTATGTTCCGTGGAGAGGCAGATTACTGGTGGGAGTCTGTGAAGCGTACCCAGCCTGCCGCACTCAAGATGTCTTGGGAAGTGTTCCAGAAACTGTTCAATGACAAGTACTTTCCTGAAAGTATTCTTCATATGAAGGAGGTAGAGTTTATCAGACTAGAACAAAACAACATGACGGTGTCCCAGTACGAGGCTAAGTTCGCAGAGTTGTCCAGGTTTGCACCTCATTTGGTGGAGAATGAGGAACGTATGACGCGGATGTTTCTGAGAGGTTTGAAACCTGAAATACGTCAATACCTCATTTATCACAAATTTTCTTTATATTCGGATGTAGTGAACAGGGCCCAGTTGTTAGAACGAGATAGTGATTATATTCAACCATAGGACAACAACCAAGGTCGTACCGGTTGTAGCAGTCATCGGAGCAATGACAACCAGCGGGGAGGAAAGTATGACAGAAGCGGTAACCACTCCGGTGGTAATCGTGGCCATGATAATAGAAAAAGCGAATTGGGAGGAGATTTCAAGAAGAGAAGGTACAACAATGAGAACGTGAAGACGTCAACATCAGCACCAGCATCAACTGTTTCTAGGGAAGGAGAACGACCACCGATCGTATGCTATAAATGCGGGAAAGAGGGACACATCAGCCCAAACTGTCCACAACAATTCAAAGCATGCTATAACTGTGGAAAAGAAGAACATATAGCTCGAGATTGTCCTATAGCGAAACCAAATCCAGCGAGGGTGGTGATTCCAAAGGCGGTTTCGGACAAGTCAAAGTAGGTGATTCCTGGAAGAGCGTTTGTCGTGACAGCCCAAAACACGAGGAACCCACACGAGGTGATTACGGGTAAGCTAATCATAAACTCTTGCGAAGTTTACACCTTGTTAGACACCGGTGCTACCCATTCTTTTATTTCATCTGCTTGTGCTCAACGATTAAACTTGACTTCTGATAAATTAGACTTTGACTTATCTGTTGAAACTCCGTTGGGAGAAACCTTTGTTACATCCACAGTTTACAAATCTTGCTTGATTCAGATTGGTACCCTTACCTTACCTGTTGATCTTATATCTTTGAAAATACTTGCATTTGACGTGATTTTAGGAATTGACTGGTTAACCACTTACCATGCCAAAATTGATTGTTTTCGTAAGGTTGTTAGTTTTCATATTCCTAATCAACCTGTTGTGCGAATCCAAACCACCAAACCACTAAAATCAGTCAATATCATTTCAAATCACAAGGCTATTTGTTTATTGAAAAACGGATGTCAAGCTTTCTTAGCTCATGTCACTGATCTAAACCAGAATACGTTAGGTTTGAATGAAATTTCCGTTGTTAATGAGTTTCCTGATGTATTTCCCAAAGAACTTCCCGGTCTAACCCCAGAACGTGAAGTTGAATTCTTTATTGACCTTGAACCTGGTACAAAACCCATTTCTAAAACCCCATATCGAATGGCTCCTATTAAAGTAATTGTTAGACATCGGTTTTATTCGTCCTAGTACGTCTCCTTGGGGTGCTCCTGTTTTATTCGTAAAGAAAAAAGACGGGAGTATGCGACTTTGTATTGACTATCGGGAGTTGAACTATGTCACCATCAAGAATAGGTATCCGTTACCTCGTATTGATGACCTGTTCGACCAGTTGCAAGGAGCATAATTCTTTTCAAAGATCGATCTTCGTTCTGGATATCATCAGCTGAAGATTAAAACTGAGGATATTCCGAAGACTGCCTTCAGAACTCGGTACGGGCATTATGAGTTCTTAGTAATGTCTTTTGGATTGACTAATGCTCCTGCTGCTTTCATGGATATGATGAACCATGTATTCAAGGAGTATTTGGATCAATTCGTTGTTGTCTTTATTGATGACATCCTCATCTATTCTAAAAGCCGTGAAGATCATGAGCACCACTTGAAGTTGGTACTTCAAAAGCTTCATGAGAACAAGCTATATGCCAAGCTAAAGAAATACGAGTTTTGGCTTGAGGAAGTAGCATTCCTTGGGCACATGGTATCGAAACATGGAGTATCTATTGACCCGACGAAGATTGAAGCAATACAAAGCTGGGAGCAACCTAAGTCGGTGACCGAAGTACGAAGCTTTCTGGGCTTAGCTGGTTATTATCGGAGATTCGTAGAGGGATTTTCTCGAATCGCTACTCCATTAACTCAGCTGACTCGGAAAGATACAAAATTCTTTTGGAACAAGAAATGTGAGAAGAGCTTCCAAGAGCTTAAGAGAAGACTTATCTCGGCACCTGTTCTGACAATACCATCTGGTTCGGATGGATTTGTTATTTACAGCGATGCTTCGGGCAAAGGGATAGGATGTGTTCTCATGCAATATGGGAAAGTCATAGGCTATGCCTCGCGACAACTCAAAGAATATGAGAGAAATTATCCTATTCATGATCTAGAGTTGGCAGCAGTCGTTTTCGCGTTGAAGATCTGGAGACATTATCTATACGGGGAGAAAGTGGAGATTTATACGGATCATAAGAGCTTTAAATATTTTTTCACTCAAAAGGAACTCAACATGCGGTAACGATGTTGGCTTGAGCTGTTGAAAGATTACGATCATACCATCCAATACCATCCTGGAAAAGCGAACGTGGTAGCTGACGCGTTGAGTAGAAGATCATATGCGGGAACGAGTGCGATGATGTCAAGTATACGCGTAAAACTAGCTTTGATTGATAAAGTTAAAGCTGCTCAAGCTACGGATCCGGAGCTGATGAAGATGAAGAAGAAGGTGCAAGAAGATGCCATTCCAGAAGCAAGAATCGATGAAGAGGGAATACTTCGAGTCAACTCCAGACTTTGTGTTCCTAACAATTTTGACTTGAAGCATAGAATCATGATGGAGGCACACAACACACCATTTGCTATCCATCCTGGGAGTACCAAAATGTATCGTGATCTTCGACATACATTTTGGTGGAGCAATATGAAAAGAGAGATCGCGGAGTTTATTTCGAGATGTTTAACTTGTCAACGTGTAAAGGCGGAGCATCAAGTGCCGAAGGGTCCATTACAACCACTGGAGATTCTGAAATGGAAGTGGGAACACATTACGATGGATTCCCTTGAACGTCTTGCTCGTATGTACATGAATGAGATTGTGAGATTGCATGGCATGCCAGTATCCATAGTTTCGGATCGTGACCCCAGATTTACTTCACAATTTTGGATTAGTTTGCAGAAAGCTATGGGCACAAATTTACGATTCAGTTCGGCTTATCATCCTCAAACAGACGGACAATCAGAAAGGACTATTCAAACTCTTGAAGACCTATTGAGACTCTGTGTTCTAGACTTCAAAGAGAGTTGGGATAAGTACTTACCATTGGTGGAATTCTCCTACAATAACAGTTATCAGGCAAGTATAGGCGTAGCTCCATTCGAAGCGTTGTATAGGAGAAAGTGTCGTTCTCCAGTATGCTGGGATGAGGTGGGTGAAGCAACATTATTGGGACCGGAGTTAGTACGTATGACTACGAAAAAGATCCAAATGATCCGGCAACGGATACAAACAACACAAGATCGACAAAAGAGTTATGCGGATCTTCATCGAAAGGACGTGGAATTTAATGTTGGGGATCATGTATTGTTACGTGTTGCTCCATGGAAAGGAGTTACGAGATTCGGGAAGAGAGAAAAGCTCAAACCACGATTCATTGGTCCATTTGAGATCCTTGATCGAGTAGGAAATATGGCCTATAGACTCGCTTTACCTCCAAGTATGTCTCGTGTTCATAATATTTTTCACATATTCATGTTGCGTAAATATGTGAAAGATCCAAACCACATTATTGAGTTAGAACCAGACGAGATAGCCGAAGATTTAACGGACGAGGAGGTACCTGTCAAGATCTTGGATAGGAAGGAGCATGTCCTACGCTCAAAAATTATACCTCAAGTTAAAGTTTTGTGGAGAAACCATGCTATTGAGGAAATGACCTGGGAGTTGGAATCGAAAATGAAAGCGAGGTATCCTCACCTTTTCGACATACCAGGTACGTACGTCAATTTCGAGGACGAAATTTCATAAGGAGGGGAGGTTGTAAGACCCCAACTTTTATGAATAAAGATTTAATTTTCTTTATATATTATTTTGAAATAGTAAGGTGTCGAATTGATAAATGTGAAAAGTTATGGGTGGAATGCGTAAATATTTTAAAATGAGCAAGTGGCTATAAAATATTCATTGTTATTGGGGAATATTCGTTTGGTCGTGGAATATTCTTGTTGTCGGGGAATATTCGTACGACGGCGCAGCTATTTGTGGGCCCCACAACGGAATAACTGTCGGATATAGAAAGCGACAGAAATAAACTTTTTATAAGATAACGGCGTAGTTGTTACCGTTAGTACTGTTGAAATACCCGATGGTTAAAATACAATAATACGCGGTGTTGCACAGTAGCACACGGTATTGCACAGTATTTCGAATTATTGATTTTTACTAAAGAAGACACTTACTCAATTATTGTTATAGTAATTACTGTTCAATATTTTATATTATTGATTCAATAATTGCATGATATTTTATTGGTTCAATAATTGCTACGTTGATATTTTTTGCTATTTTATATGATTGATTCAATAATTGTCACTGCACAGTATTTCACATTATCAACTCAATAATTCATATTATTTGAATAATATTATTAGATAGCATTATTGACAATGTCTAAGGAAGTTCTGTCTAGGAGGGATTATTTAATTGCGCGCTAGTAAGGAGAAATCCTTATCGGAAGGCCCCCTCTTTCCTGAGAACGACCTGGTTGTCAATATTGTAGTTCTGTAATATTATTTGTGAATAATTAATTATTAATTTATATGATAAAGAAATATTTATTTTGTGGATATAAAAGAAGGAATTAGCGCTGATGTATTTTTATCAGTATTTTGGTGTGAAAAATCATCCGTTTGTGGATTTCGGCCATTTTCGGTTGGAAATTTGGAAAAACTTTCTTCTACAAAGTTGTAGAGAATTAAATTTCCTATAGGAGGACATAGAATTTGTATTTTTCTAACAAAAGGCTATTTATTATGAATTATTGAAGTTTCAAAAAATAAATATTTTTTTAATGGAAGGCGGGCCCCACCGGTGGCTGATGGCTTTTGCGGTCAACAGGTGGCTGAATTTTTTTTTTAAAAATATTATTTTATTAAAAGTCTACTTTGGCATCCTATGCTTTTCCTATAAATAGGGTGCTTAGGTTAGAATTGAAAATCACACCAGAATCAGAAATTTTCTCTCTCTATAATATCGAGCGTATTTTTGTGAGTATTTAGATACTTTGAGTGTTACTATTTAGTGCAAGTTTCCTTCGGTATTATATCCGATATTCCAGTCAAAATTACTATTCTTTTGAGATAAAGGATGTTATTTTCTTCCGTAAATGATGTTATTCTTTTCAGTATCATTATACCAAAATATTGGCATGAATTGTATTATAAAATTCTTACTTTTTCTATTAGGGTTACTATTCACGTATACGGTACTATTCACGTATACGACACTATTCACGGAAAAATTAAATTTTCTTCTATTTGTCCAAGTTGCTTGTTAAGGTTCCTATCTTTGATCGGATCTAAGTTTTGAGTTTTATTCTTGAATTTTGCTCCACAATTGATTATTATGAAGTATTTTTGAATTGGATAAGCTAAAATATGAATACTTAGTATTTGTCCTTTATCTCACTGGATTCGTTTTTAAAATATTTTTCATCATCCTCAGTTCTAAATGATGATATAACTGAATATCTTTGGCCTGTAGAGCAAAGATGAATGATTACCTGATAAATATCTTTGGCCCGTAGTGCAAAGATGAACAGGTGTTGAGATGAACATGACCACTGGTGATACAAATGAATATCTTTGGCCGTAGTGCAAAGATGAATATTTGATTCGAGATGTATATTGATTGATGTTACAGGGATAAAATATTGATGATGAACTTTTAAATAATAGAAGATAGTAGACTTCATTCTCTACTTAATTGACACTCCCAAATCCGGGTACTTCGTTTTCACATGATTTGGTGTTCACTTTCTATCTATAATATACCTTTACCCAATATATCTCAATTATAAATTACAACCTTAATTCAAAATAATAAAATCTCCCTTAAAACAAGGGTTACAACCTTCTCAAAACTCAATCCCAGGATTACTCTAACCTTGACATAATCAATAAAGTGCGGAATAAAAATAGGACATAAAAGTCTTATTACAATCATTTCAAAATAATTAAAACAAATCTTCACTTGTTCATCTTTCCCTTGCCTTTACTCGTAGACCATCAACGTTATCAACTTTAACTGCAATTGTTATTTACTGCAAGAGTGAGCAAACAACAGCTCACTGAAGTTTAACAATAATAAATACATGAAAGAAGATCTTTACAAAGATCTGAATAACTTAGCTTGCTTCAACAATAAAGAATTGAATAATAATTATCTATCAATATCAAAATTCGAATATAGAATTTATCTGAGCTTTGAACTCTTCTTGTCCTAGGTTATAAATATTTCTATGTAAACCTTTAACAGTCAATAAGACTATGGACCTCAACTCGTACTTAGGGGGATCAGCCCTTTGTACCATGTATTGTGCACAAACATCTTAACGCTATGCGTACTAATCTCTCCTAATAATTAGGGTTGTTCAACTCAGTAATTTGAATTCAAGTCCGCACCAAAGAAAGTTTGGTTTGGATAAGCTTACAATGGTAATTTAGAATTCACGTTCATCAACTAAGGATTAGTTGAATCGACTTTCTATAATTCATGAATAAAAGAATTATGAATTAACATATGCTTTAGAAGTAAACTTAAAGCATTTAAAATAATAAACTGCATCTTACTTGAACAATAAGTCAAGATCTCTTCGGTTAAGTAAATAATTGTCCAGTACAGAAATGAAAAGGACATTCTCAACAATAAAAATATGAACTTCAAAGAACTTGCGTAGAAATAGCGAGTTTGGGGTTTAGAAGACTTGTCTCAAGCGCAAGCTACTTAACATAATTCACGTACTTTAATACTTCCTACACATATATATTAATCACAAAAACTTAAATTAGTTAACACATAACTAATTCACATAAGTGATTAACCCTCATGGTTAACTCACTTTAATTAAATAAATAACAATAATTAACTATCATATAGTTAATTACATCACACACATCTTCACGTAATTAAATTAATTATGTATTTAACTAAATTATAATTAAACAATTATAATTCAAACACTTAATCAAATTATAATTACTTAAATTATAATTACCTTTTAAATTATAAACAAATTATAACTTATAATCAATTAAACTATATCATGCATTATAATTACACAACTTATAATTAATCATGCAATTATCAATTTATAATCCATAATTAAACATGCATTTATTAAATTATAATCACATAAATTATAATTTAAATTAACATCTAATTGATTAAAATAAATCAACTTCTATACCTTATAATTTCACAAAAATTATAATTTAAATTAAACATTTACTCTTAATTATAATTAAGTAACTTATTGTACAATTAAACAATTACAGTTTATAATTTAAATACCATATTAGGTTTTCAAAATTTCTTTTATTCTCAAATTATGAATTTATCAACTTCATATTAACACATGTTATAGCAGCTAGATACATGCTCATTATCTTAGCAATAATATAACTTAGGCATGAAGATAATCTGTACAATTGTTTAAAACACACTACCCAAGCACTGTGCACGTCGCAGCTGCGCAGGGTAAGGATCTGGTTAGGACAAGCGGCACAGCTGCGCTGCTCCTGGCCTTGCTGCCGGCGCAGCTGCGCAGCAACTCGGCCAGACTCAGACAACCACGTTACTCTGCTTCACCGATTAACCCATACAAGCCAACCAATGGATATTTACAGTAATTTAAACATTGTAAATCATACCTATGCAATTATACATATATATAACATGCTTCCAAAACACAAAACCATTTAAACAATGATAATCACAAGTTTTAAAAATTCAATTTGGCCATTTTCATGAAAACTCATATATTTTTCGAAATAAGTCACTGTAATCAAATTCTTAAGCAATTCAACTTATAACATATGCTTTATTCTCATGATTCAAGGTAGTATCATAAAAAATTTCTAAACAACATACTAACATATACCAATTTCTCAATGTAAAATCACCCATAATATATAAACTCATGAAATTCCATATGAACTCATATGAATTTTCTGTTAAAATATATTTCTACAGTAATTTGCTTTCTGAAAATCATTGTTTATGCATACAATTCATATACAAACCATATAAATAAAATCCATATCAACATAATCAATTTCGTGCAAATAAATTTCACAGAGAATTCAACATAAAGAAATAACTAAGTAGAGTTCTTAAAATTATAAAATTGTGATTATACCCGTTATTTGGAGATTGAAGAAGGGTATAAAGAGATGGTGGATTCTTCTCAAGCTTTCCCTTTTCTTCTTAGTCTCTCCTCTTCCATTCTCTCTATATTATCTCTGTAATACTTCTCTGCTCTTTCTCTTCTCTTAGGCTTAGGCTAACTCTAAACTAACGTAAACACTATATAACTCATATAATAATACGTATGTTAATTAGCGTTAACTTATTATTAAATTGACAGTTATAAGAATTCAAAAGCCACAAGGCTTTGTTTTGCAACAATACTTATAAAACAGATTTTAGCGCTAAGGTCCCGTTTGGTAAATAATTTATTTAAGAATAGCTTTTTGATAGTTAGGGCCCTGTTTGGTAAAAATAGGTTTAGAACAAATGCAAGGGCCTTGTTTGGTTAAAATCATTTAAAATTCTTTTTCTTTTATTTTAACAAATCATTAACCACATATTTTAAATGTCACATTTTAATTAATTAAATATTAAACAACTAATTTAATCAATTAAAATCTAACATCAATAAATCACATAAAATTTGTCACATAATTATAATTACTCGTTAATTATAATTCATGTAACACTAACACATAAATCATCTAATTTAATTCTCTCAATTAAATTAGAACTATAATATAAAATATACATCAATTAAATAAATATTACACATTCATTTAATTAATATATACACTTAATTAAATCACTCCATAAATCACATAATTTATTTATTTAACTCAATAAATAATTCACATAAATATTTATTTAACTCAATAAATATTTAAAATTAAATATAAATTCTCAATCGTTACATTAACTCTTCTAATGAATGGTTATTTCTGCTGCGAATATTGATCTAAAACTTGTTGTCAATAATATTTTATCTGAATTGTTGAAGACTAACGATAATTTATTTACCATTATCTTAGTCATAATATTCTTTACTGGGCTAGTTGAGCTCACCCTTTTCATCTATTGTTCTCTTCAGGAAATGAGAATGTCGCAGGAACTAGTCGGGAGACAGAGTGATGGTCCGAGTTAGAGCAGTAGTAGTCCTCACTATTTTTAATAAATAGTGTGATAATAATTATAATGAGGACTTAGTTTGAATATTAATATTTTCTACATATTTGTATTGACACTCACAGTTGTGTGGTCGTATTTTGCACGACCGTGTGATATAAAGATTGTATTTGGATTCTGTACCATGTATTTGGCGATTCAGAATGGGTTGGGTTGACTGGACCTATTCTGGGGGCGTCATACAAATGTTTCATTTGTGACAAGCCCGGACATAAAGCAAAGGATTGTCAAAAACGTAAAGACCAGAACAAGAAGTCTGCACAAGCCAATGTAACGGAAGTAGAAGGACTTCGTCAAGATGTTTTTGAAATGAACCTTTCAGCGGTCGTTTCAGAAGTAAACATGGTTGAGAATCCAAGAGAATGGTGGGTAGATACTGGAGCAACCCGCCATATGTGTTCTGACAAGAGGATGTTCTCCACATATCAAGAAATTGATAATGGAGAACAATTATACATCGAAAACTCTGTATCATCCAAGGTTGCTGGACAAGGCAAGGTGGTTCTGAAGATGACATCTGGCAAGGAACTCACCCTCAACAACGTGCTCCATGTGCCTGATATTAGGAAGAATTTAGTGTCAGGATCCCTTATTAGTCAAAAGGGATTTAAATTAGTATTTGTATCGAACAAGTTTGTCATAACTAAAAATGGGATATATGTGGGGAAGGGATACATGAGCAATAGGCTCTTCAAAATGAATGTAATGACTATTGTACCTTCCAATATTAATAAAATTACATCTTCTACTTATATGATTGAGTCATCTAATTTATGGCATGGTAGATTAGGACATACTAATTATATACTATTCGTATATTAATTAATATGGAATGTTTACCAAAATGTGAGATTAACTCTAATCATAAATGAGAAATTTGCGTTGAGGCAAAACTTCGAAAATCTTCTTTTAAATTGATTGAAAGAAGTACTGAACCTCTTGAATTGATACATACTGATATTTGTGATTTAAAGTATATACAAAGAAGGGGAGGAAAGAAATATTTTATTAATTTTATAAATGATTGTACAAGATATTGTTATGTTTACTTATTGAGAAGTAAAGATGAGGCTTTGGAAAAGTTTATACACAAAAATGAGGTTGAGAACCAACTTGATAAAAAGATCAAGATGGTTAGAAGTGATAGAGGAGGAGAATATGAATTTTCTTTTGTTGAAATTTGTTCACAGCATGGTATAATACACCAAACAACTGCACCTTATTCTCCACAACAAAATGGTATTGCAGAAAGAAAGAATAGAACTTTGAAAGAAATGATGAATGCATTATTATTAAGTTCTGGGCTACCTCAGAATTTGTGGGGGAAAGCAATTCTTTCAGCAAATTATATTCTCAACCGAATACCTCAAAAGAAGTCTAATGCTTCACCCTATGAATTATGGAAAGAACGTAAGCCGTCTTATAAACACTTAAAAGTGTGGGGGTGTTTAGCAAAAATAATGGTTCCTCCACCCAAAAAGGTAAAAATAAGACGAAAATAATAGATTGTATATTCATTGGTTATGCTAATAATAGCAGTGCGTATAGATTTTTGGTTAATAAATCAAAAATAGAGGATATACATGAAAATAGTATTATTGAGTCAATAGATGCTGAATTCTTTGAAACAATATTTCTTAATAAAAAGGAACAAGAGCCAAGTTCTAATGAACAAGAAACGAGTTCAAATAAAAGAACGTATGACGCTGTTGATGACGGTGATCATGTAATAGAAGATATTGATGAACCTAGACGTAGTAAACGTGCTAGAACATCAAAATCTTATGGTCCCAATTTTCTAAGTTATATGTTAGAAAATGACCCTTAAACTTATAAACAAGTGGTATCGAGTCCAGAAGCTCCATATTGGAAAGAGGCTATAAATAGTGAAGTAGAATTCATTCTGCACAATCATACGTGGGAATTAGTAGATCTCCCACCAGGCTCTAAATCTCTTGGATATAAGTGGATATTCAAGAAGAAAATGAAAGCAGATGGATTTATTGATAAATATAAAGCAAGACTTGTAATCAAAGGATACAGGCAAAAGAAGTTTGGATTATTTTGATACTTATTCTCCTGTGACAAGAATATCCTCAATTAGGATGTTAATAGCCATTGCAGCTATTTATAATTTAGAGATACATCAAATGGATGTAAAAAGAGCTTTCTTGAATGGAGATTTAGAAGAAGAAATCTATATGGAACAATCAGAAAGATTTATTATTCCAGGACAAGAAAAGAAAGTTTGTCGGTTGGTGAAGTCTCTTTATGGATTAAAACAAGCACCTAAACAATGGCATGAAAAATTTGACAATGCAATGTTGTCAAATGGTTTTAAAATAAATGAGTGTGACAAATGTGTGTATGTCAAGAACACTAAAAAAGAGTATGCTATTATTTGTCTTTATGTAGATGATATGCTCATTATGGGTAGTAATAATGAAATCATTAAAACTACTAAAAGAATGTTAAATAATACATTTGACATGAAAGACATGGGTGCTGTCGATGTAATATTAGGAATAAAAATTTCTAAAACATCGGATGGATTAATATTATCCCAATCACACTATATTGAGAAAATACTTAGGAAATTCAATCAATATGATTGCAATCCTGTGGGAACACCAGTAGATATAAATCTACATTTGGCTAAAAATAAAGGACAAAGCATATCACAATCTGAGTATGCACAAATAATTGGAAGCCTAATGTACTTAATGAATTGTACACGTCTTGACATAGCACAAGCTGTCAATAAATTGAGTAGATTTATAAGCAATCCAGGACAAAGTCACTGGACAACTATTATAAGAGTTTTAAGGTATTTAAAATACACTCAGAACTTTGGATTGCACTACTCAAGATATCCAGCAGTACTTGAAGGATACTATGATGCGATTGGATATCGGATACAAAAGACTCTAAATCCACAAGTGATTTTGTGTTTACACTAGGTGGAGGAGCAGTATCATAGAAATTTTCTAAACAAACATGCATTGCTCGATCAACGATGGAATCTGAGTTTATTGCATTGGATAAGGCTGGAGAAGAAGCCGAATGGCTTCGTCACTTTTTAGAAGACATTCCTATGTGGCCTAAACGTGTGCCGCCTATTTGTATTCATTGTGATAGTCAATCAGCAATTAGAAGGGCATAGAGTCACATGTATAATGGTAAGTCTAGACATATTCATCGTAGGCATAATACTATAAAGCAATTGCTCTCTAACGACATTATGACTATTGAGTACATAAAGTCGAAAGAAAATATAGCGGATCCGTTGACTAAAGGTTTGACTAGAAAGCAAGTAAAAATAACTTCGAGGGGAATGGGTTTATAGCCTATAAACAAGGATTGTAATGATGAAAACCCAACCTAGTTGACTGGAGATCCCAAGATCTAGGTTCAAAGGGACAACTAAATTGTGAATGATTCAACCAAATCACTATGAAGAAATTAATTTCTTCTGCTCATTCCTATGATACAAGATAGTGATACCTGCAGCGGTTACAGGATAAGCTATGCTTTTAATGATTCTTAAATTTTGATAAACAAATAGAGTATAGCAGGATACTCTTATTAAGAATCACCTATGTGAGTGTGAACTGGGCCAATTCTATGAGAAGGATAAGGCTATACTTCTCTAAAGCACTCATAAATCCGTGATTGTTCGGGGCCAAAATGAACAAAATCATGAGAACCAAATAATGTCTGGAAAGATTCTGTGTGAATTACTATTGTCTCGATTTACATAAACGATTGGACAGTTCAAGACGTCACGTTCACTGGACAACCAGTAAACCCGATAGTCTTTCACAAGGGAAGGTTCAAAGTCACAAGCTACCTCTCTCGATACAGATGATTTCTAATTCTGTTTCTCTCTTAGAGTCTGCATAACATTTGCATATATAAAGCTGGCAGTCAATATAATTCATGTGGGGGATTGTTAGGATTTTGAGCCTAATTTAATGTGGGTATCAATAATTAATTTTAATGATTCTAAATATTAATGTGTTCTACTCCATGAGTAGATTAAATTAAGTATTTGGAAGCTCAAATCCATGGAGTAATGAATGAGATATTAACTCCCGAAGATCACACTTGAAAATGATAATAAATATATGTGGGGAAAAAGGCAAGTCCCACATAAGTTAAGAACTAAACATTTAATATGTTTATATACAAGGAAAGTGCTCTTGGGTTTAGGCCCCAAAGGGCAACCCACTTTTGTGGAAGGGAGAGGACCTAGCCAAGGCTTGGTTCAAACCCACACGCGCGCGCTGTCGTCACTGCCTGACCGGCCGGCCTGGTCTGGCCTGTCTCTGGCTCGTGGCTCTGGGTCCTTGTATATACTTTTTAGACAAAATTTATTAAAATTTTTTAATTAAAATTTTATATTAGTTCGATTATCAAAACTGTGTCGTTTTGATAAATGTTATTATTATTGTTATCAAAACTGTGTCGTTTTGAGAAGCGGCATTTGCTGAAAGGGTATCAGTTGGAACGGACGTCCCTAAACTACGTCGTTTTATAGCGCCTTTTCTACTAAGGCTAAAACTGCGTAGTTTTAGTTCTGCGAAAACTTAAACTACGTCGTTTTCAGTTCCGAAAAGACGCGCCCATTCTGCAAAGGATCAAAACTACGTCGTTTTGCCCTGCATATACCTTAACATGCCTTTTCAAAGGCATTTCATGCCTTTTCAAGGGTGAAGTACCCCTCCGAAGGGTCACCAACCCATCCTATAATTAGATAGGAGGGGGCAGCCTTATCATTCACTCATTCCAAGCATTAATTCATTGTCAGTTTAGTTTATAGTAAGCATTTCATAGTTATTAAAGAGAGAGAGTTCTAGGCATTTCTTTGGTTCGAAGAGTATACTATTTAGAGTGCTACTATAGTATACAGTGTCATTGTATCCTGAGAGACAAGTGCTAACAACTCTAAGCACCAATACAGATGACATAATTATCTTAAGGACATAGTACTCGTACTAGCCTTGACAACAATTTGAGATAAGTTAATATATATATATATATATATATATATATATATATATATATATATATATATATATATATAGTTTCCATTTTCAGATTACTAACAGAGAATTGGAAAGATATGTACATAATCTGGTGGATATTAAGATGAGAGTTGGAAAGATATATACATAATCTGGTGAAATACAATTCTATTGAGATGAGACTTGGGGAATATAATAATAATAATAATAACAATAACAATAACAATAACAATATAATAATAATAATAAAAAATAATAGAACAGAGAAGAAAGCAGCAAAATAACAAAGCTTCAAAGAGAAGTTACAAACTCTTTCTACACCTTATTCTCCGCCTCTTCCTTTTCTCGTGATCTCCGTGCCTTACTCTTTCTTCTTCCTAAACATTAGAGATAGAAAATAAAAATGGGTTAAAATATGATTATTCAGTTTGAACCTGTTTTTAATTTCAAAAATATAGTTTTAAACTTTAACCAACCCAACTCTCATAAAATAGTTAATCAACCTATTTGGTTCCAATTAATATGAATTGACCAAATAGTTAACTAACTAAATTGCATGTCTATGCATTTAACTATATTCTATACATAAATCACTCACAAAAATTTTAGTCATTCTGCTTCAAAATTAAAAATATAATTTAACTTTTGAGATCAAATAACGTTATATTAAATTTCAAAATTGATATGACTCATATAAGTTTAAAATAAAATAAATTTTGTTATATTCTATACAATTATAATAGTTGTATGAACTAAAATTTAATAAATTCACATCAAATTAAAGTTTAATATTTATTTGACTTCAAAAATTAAATTGTTTATCTAATTTTGGAACGGAAAGAGTAGTATCCATACCAACTGATCCAAAAAGAAAATTTAAACCCATGCTTCAAAAAACAGATTTTTAGAAGGGGAATGCGAATTAGTCTTTTTACTGTAAAATTAAGGGTTAACTGCAAAAGTGTCCCTCAATGTTTCATTTTATTTTATTTTTAGTTTCAAAGAACCAATTTTCTCAATTGTATTCCTTCAAGTTTTAATTTTTTACAAAATTGTTCCCTTTTAACATATTGGTGAAATTATAGGTTGGGATATTTTATATACATTTCCGAAATCATTGGTAATTATATTATTTACATTTCATATAACGTATATATTGTTATATTTATACGTTTGGAATGTGTTAAATGTGTATTTAACTATATAAAATACGAGTTTTGACTTATAATTTCACTAATATGTTAAAAGGGAACATTTTAGTGAAAAAATTAAACTTGTAGGAACTCTATTGAGAAAATTGATACTTTGGGCCTAAAAGAGAAATTTTGTGGAACTTTGAGGCCAGGAATCTTTTGTAGTTAATCCAGATTTATTAGGCTATATATAATTATTAAAGAGTAAAGCGCGCATATATAATTTATATATATATATATATATATATATATAATTATTAAAGAGTAGTTCTATATATGTGCACATATAATACACAAACAACATAAATAATACACAACAAATCTCATAAAAAAAGGAAGTGAGACTTAGTTATCATTAGGAATTTATTATAAATATTTATTAGAGGAACATTATAAAGGACATAAAACTTAACCGGAAAAAGCATCTTTACCTCCATTAGGTTGTCGTGTTTTAAGCAGTTTGTTATTGTGCTTTTAAAATAATTAATTAGTTTATTGTGTTTTTTAAAATTGTACAATCGAGCCATTTCGTCCAATTTTACTCACGAACGTTACGAAATCTGCTTGGATTTCCTACGTGGCCTTTTGAAAAAAAAAAAGAAGATTACGTGTATTTGCTAGGTGAAAGGAAACTTGTGAAAAAATTACGTGTACTATGTTCTTCTTCCTTTCAGGAGTTGCAGAGAGAGAATTTAGGTTTACTTTTTGAAGATGAAGAACTGTGAGCTTTGTTCGTGTACGGCGAGGATTCTTCTCTGCCACTCGTGCAAGTTGCCGACGCCGTGGAGTGCTTCCGGTGAGAAACTCGGTCGGACTGTTTCACTGTCACGTCTCCTTGCCCAAATCTGAAATCTCTCCTCCGTCCGGCCAAGTACACCATTACAACTCTCTTCTTCTCTTGGGTAGAAGTTTAAGCCAAAAATTTGGAAATAAAGGTGGGGTTCACTAATTCGTGAGCTAGATTTGGATTCGAGTAGTTGTGCATATGTAATTTGGGGGAAATCTTTATTTTCTCTCTACTAGGGTTTCGCCCAACTATGCCGCCTCTGTCTACTCCAATTCCACCACCAACTCCACAGCGCTGTCTCCTCTACTTTCTCTTACGGTCTCACACAGTAAGCATACTAGAGCACCATAGTAGGTAAATCATTATACACTCTTCACCAAATATATATGTGAAGGAAAAATTAGGTATTTCTACATGAACACTACGTTTTTTGTTTAAATATCTCTAGTAACTGTGTAATATCTTTTGTGCACTCTTGTAATCTCAGTCGTAAACTTTAAGTTTGTATTATTGATTTCTCCCATGAATTATCGGTTCCAATAGATCCATTGCCATAGTTTACTGAATTGGAGTTGGATGGGGGGAGTCTGCAGATTTTTGTGAATCAATCAAAAAGGAGTAATGATCAGATACTTGGATATTTAATTCATTAGTTTGTTTTTGGCAATAGCAACATCCATGAGTTGATTTAATTTCAAATTTTTAATGAAATTTCTGGATTTAAATATGCATATGGGATTTTTCATTTGAGAATTTGAAAAGGAAGAAGAAGTACACGATTGATCACTTTTTGATTTTGATTTGGTACATCCTGTTTTTTTTTATGTTTAGTTATTATGTGGCAAAAAAATAATTTATTTTAATGATTTTATTTTTTTAAGGAAAAGAAAAAATTATAAAAAAAATGAATTAAAATATTTATTTTAATTTTATTATTATTTTAATTATTTTTTACCACATAATTAATGATTTTATTTTTTTAAGGAAAAGAAAAAATTATAAAAAAAATGAATTAAAATATTTATTTTAATTTTATTATTATTATAATTATTTTTTACCACATAATTAATGATTTTATTTTTTTAAGGAAAAGAAAAAATTATACAGAAAATGAATTAAAATATTTATTTTAATTTTATTATTATTTTAATTAATTTTTTACCACATAATTAATTATTTTATTTTTTTGTTGGAAAAGAAAAAATTATATAGAAAATGAAGTAAAAAATTTATTTTAATTTTATTATTTTTTTTTACCACATAATTAATTATTTTATTTTTTTGTTGGAAAAGAAAAAATTATATAGAAAATGAATTAAAAAAATTATTTTAACTTTATTATTATTTTAGTTATTTTTTTACCAAATAATTAATTATTTTATATTATTTTTGTTAGAAAAGAAAACATTATAAAAAAAAAATGATTAACCACGTAGGATAACCAAGCTTCCTCCTGCCAGCCAGCAAATACACGTCATTTTTATTTTTTTTTTAAAAAGCCACGTAGGACATTTGTTAACGTTTGTTACTGAAATTGGACGAAATGACTTGATTGTACAATTTTAAAAAGCACAGCGGGCTAATTGATTATTTTAAAAGCACAGTGACTAATTGCTTAAAACACGACAACCCTAATTGGGGTAAAGGTGCTTTTTCCCAAACTTAACCTCAAAGAACAGACGGGCCATGCATTTCAACTATAATACAAGTATTGTGCATGGTGTTTATTAATAGATAGGCCATGCATGTCAACTATAAGACAAGCATTGTGCATGGTTTTTATTACTAGTGTGAAACTGGCTTATAGGTTTCACAGCAACAAGCTGTTCCAAATTAATTGGGGTTGCATATTTTTGGGAACCATTGAAAATGTAATCAACAAAGATGGCGACAGCTTTTTCTGTGGGATGGACTTGATCCCAGAATATATAATCACTTCTGTTTTCGCAGTCTGTTGAAAATCGCCAGCAAAATCCCGACCAACAACAAGCCTTTCTAACATCAGAAAACCCTGAAAATGATATATATTTAATTCAAAACCAAGTTAAATCATCACTTCAATATATACTTTCATTTGAGTTAATTTAATTATGCGATCTAATTATATATTAGGATAAAATTAGGGGTAAAAATGGTACGTACGTACCGTAAGTGTGACGCCCCCAAATCCGGGTCCCCAGAACTTGAACCTGGTACGTTACGATACAACATTTCTATAACTATTGCGGAAGATATAAACATAAATTGTTTATACATTAACTTTACAACATAAATCCCCAAGGTTGGTAACCTTAACTTAATATACATATCCATATTCTACATGACTTACAATGTCATCTGCCACCAATACTATTACAATTTTAACTGCAACACAATCTAATTCTGAAATTTCTCTTTGCCTTTGCCTGTATCCGAAGTTTCGTCTTAATCTGAAAGTTTTATCATGATATAGTAAGGGTGAGCAACAAGTTTGTCCAGCAAGTTTAAGTTCAAAAGAAGATATATCATGATGAAAGAGAATAATAAGCTAACGAACTTTCAACAATATAATATTAGTGAAAGAACATGAATCAATTTACATAACTGAATGACCAAGACAATAATGATGAATGGCCAATAATGAATATGGACAAATTTAACTGAACCAAATAGTAAGGAAGGTGATCAGCCTTTCATACCTGATGAACATATACAACATGCATAACGTGCGAATCAATAAATCATAGACGTGGTATAATCAACAATAATTATCCACTACTGTGTTTGAAAAACAATAACTCAAGTTAGAGTTAAGGAACTTGCTTAATTAAAAGTATATTTCGAGAACCTGAACCGTCGATTACTATTACGCAATCTATTTTAGCTTCATCTGAAAGACCTAATATTGATAATATCGATCTCTCAATTAGAATAATATCATTACATATACTACTGTTAATTACAGTCATAATATAACTTAAACACATAAGCACATATCCCTAACAGTCACTAAAACACATAAGACCTAGTATCAACTCAAACTATTTTACTATGATTTGAGTTCGGTACTATTTCGACGTCCCGATTACCCTATCGAATAATTATCGAGTTTATTTTTAATTAAACTCTAATTAACTGCTTCACAATTATCTTAGATAATTTAATTGTTAGTCATAATATTTTTCAATAGCTCATAATAATTTTCAATTAATCATTATCATTTATAATGATGTTGCAATCATTAATATCATTTTTAAATAATTTAAATCCCAAATAATTCCATCATCATTAATATTTAATTAAGTTCAAATATTAATGAAATACATGTCATAATATTAAAAGTTATTTATTATAACTCAGAATATTCTTAATACCTGAATATTACCTTTAAATAATTTTTAAAATATTTCAAATCATTCTTTAATAATTGCCATTAATATTAAAATATTAATGTATTTCATGTTCATATATTAAAAGTTATATATTATAACTTTAAAATATTTTTAAAACATTTAAATTATTTTTAAATGATTTTTAAAACATTAAAACTATTTTTACATAATTTATTAAATAAATTTACTATAATTAATATTAATTTATTAATGAAATTTCATCCCCAAAATATTAAAAGTTATTCAATATAACTTAAAATATTTTCTAATACTTTAATATCATTTTAAATGATTTTTAAAATATTAAAATTATTTTTAAGTAATTTATTTAATACAATTATTAAATAAATTTAATATCATTAATGTTTAAATAAATTGAGCATTATAAATGCTTGTAAAAATGAATATTCGTGTGCTATATTTGAAATAAATTGAGCATTATAACTGCTTTATAAAATGAATATTCTATTATTCTATTTGAAATAATTTCAGCATTATAACTGCTTATAACATGAGTATTCTTACTAAATACTTGAAGAAAATCGGACATAGCAACTGCTTATAAAAGTATATTTTCTACTTTATAAGAGAAATAAATCGGACATTATAATTGCTTATAAAAGTATATTTTCTACTTTATAAGAGAAATAAATCGGACATTATAACTACTTATAAAAGTATATTTTCTACTTTATAAGATAAATAAATCGGACATTATAACTGCTTGTAAATAGGACTTTTGTATTCTTTACTTAAAATAATTTGGGCATTATAACTGCGTATACAAGTATATTTTTACTAAATATATAAAGAATAATGAAAATAATAACCACAAGAGTAAATACCTCTTGAAGTTGCAAGCTTTAACTAATTCTTTGAAATCTTGAAACTCAAAAACTTTTCTCTCTTTCTCTCTCTAGCCAAAATTCTCTTCTTTCTCTCTCTAACTCCATTTTGGTTTTTTAAAAAAATGAAGAGAATAACTCCTATTTATAAAAAAACATAGTTTCAATAATTGCACATTAGGGGCTCGGTTTTTTACAGTTTGTCCCCCGGCTTATTACAGTTTGGTACCCTGGTTAATTACACTTTAGTATCTTATTAATTGCACTTTAGTCCCTTGGTGACATCATATTGACATCATCATGATGACATCACCTTTTGTGTTTCTTTAATGCTGATGTCATGCTTGCATCATGCTTACATCATCTGTGTTTCTTTAAGGATGATGTCATGCTTGAATCATGCTTGCACGATCTCTTCTCTGATTGGTTGATTTAAGTTCACATGGATTAGAGGGTATTTTGGTCATTTCACATATAATTTTAAGGGTAATTTGGTCATTTCGCCTCCAAAAGGGTATTCTAATAATTTTCCACACAATTTTAAGGGTAGTTCGATCATTTCACCTCCAAAAGAGTATTCTAATAATTTTTCACACAATTTTAAGGGTGGTTCGGTCATTTTCTATGTTTTCCTTAAGATTTAACCCTTAGTGTTTGATAAATAACATTAGGGTTAGCTAATTACCATTAAGATTTACAAATTAGGGTTTAGGAATTCCCAAATAAGAAATTAGAGTTTTTTAACTGCAGATTAGGGTTTCTAATCTATCATTAGGGTTTACTAAGGTTATACCTTATCTGATCAACATTTGATCATTAATCCCTTACTATACAAACACACAATCATAGATACAATTATAATAACTGTATCAACTATCAAATCTCTATCCGTAATTAGGGTTATTATCAACTGAATTAGGGTTTATCAATTTAAAATTAGGGTTTTTCCATGTTATCCTTTACCTGATTCATACTTAACCCTTAACCACATACTGTACACACATATAATCATAAAATCATATAAGTCTTTCACAAAAATTTTAAATCCATACTCTATTTCTAGTCTAGGTCTTATTATTTAACCTATATTTAATCATTTAAAATCTTATAAATTCTCGGGTTGTCACAGTAAGTGGCTGGTTGTTGAATGAATTCTTGGAAGAGAATATAGGTATCAAAATAAGAGTAATGTATGTCTTTGAGCTCTAACTGTGTTAGCATGCTCTTAAGGCCCTCATTGTATTTAGCTGACCACTTATTTATATCTTCTTGGCATTCACCAATATTGTTCTCAATCCTCAAAAACGGAATACACCCTATCGCAGTAATTCCAGTTATCATTAACTTACATGCGCCAAGATTATATAACCGCTACATCATTATAAAAGCTAAAATTAAAATAAATAAATAAATATGTAAAAACATCCTAAATAATGCGAGAATAAATTAAAAAGTTGTAACAAGAGCTCAACAGTCCTTACGAAAACTATACGTTTTTACTTTTGGTACAATTGGAAATAGGAGGAACAAAACTACTATTTTAATTCATTTTTTAAGTTTATTTGTTAGAGACTGAGCTCCATTTATCTAACAAAAAATTTTTATAAAAAAAAAACCATTTTAGCCTCGACTTGTAAATAACATTTTATTATATCATGTAATGGATTGTTTACCATCAACAGTCCTTTGAAGTTAGAGATCATGGAGTCAACATATTGTGGTGTGGTGCTGGGGTTGGACAGCTGTTGGAAGTGGGTAAACATGTCATTGCTTCCAACAATAATGGTAAATGAGACTAACCAAACTACTGACTGCTGGGATATTGGGATGGAAGATTTTCAAACCTGCACTAATTCTCTTGGGATTGATGATATTAGAGGTGTTGGCCCTCTCTATACTCGGTGGAATAATCAGCATACAAGGCCTGTTCACAAGAAATTGGATAGAGTCATGGGGAATGCTGATTGGTTCTCAAATTTTTCCCTTTCACATGTGTCCTTTGCTCCTCGTGGTCTCTCTGACCATTCCTTGCTCTTGCTCAACATTGGGGTTCAGTTCTCTCAGCCTCGTAAACATTTTCAATTTTTTAATCATATGATCCTCCTTGATGGATTTAAGAATGCAGTGTGCAATGCTTGGGCTCCTTTCATCTTTGGGAATCCTTTTTTGTCTTTTCTGAAAAGCTGAAACGTACAAAGCAAGCTTTGATTTCTCTCAACCAATGTACTGGGAACCTTTCTACTTTGGTCAAGCTAGCTAAAGAGGAACTCCACCTAGTGCAGAATCTGGTCCACGATCAGCCCCTGGACACTGAGCTCCTTGCTAAGGAAACAAGTTGCTCTCAACAACTCTGGATAGCAATAGTACTCCGGTATGAATAAAAGATAGTTTGGACAGAAAAAGAAACCAATTTTGTCGTGAATAGTACCCCGTAAATAGTACCCAACATGAATAGTACTCCGACATGAATAGTACCCCGACATGAACAGATTTAAAATTTCAATAAGAAAGTTCATACCCATCATTCCATTGAAATAATATTTCATATGAGTATGAAAGAATATACGAAACTGTAAATGAATTTTCACCCGTCATGCGGTAATTCGCGTAGACAGATCATTTCCACAACTTTAATAAAGAATGAATACGAAGGGTTATTCACTAGGCATGCGGTAGTCCGCGTAGACAGGTTATTCCCACAGATTAATAAGGAATAGAATGAATACGAAAGATTTTTCAGCAGACATGCGGTAGTCCGCGTAGACAAGTTATTCCCACAGATTAATAAACAATGAATACGAAAGGTTATTCACCATGCATGCGATAATCCGCGTTGACAGGTTATTCCCACAACTTAATAAGAAATAGAATGACAACTCTTACGAGTATTGAAAGAAAATAACATTCTTCATGAATACGAAAGAAATAATACCCCTTAACTCAGTAGAAGATTGGATACTGCAATAGTGTAGTAGCATAATACTTTTCTTCTTTCTCTCTTATTCTCTCCTTCTAATTCTTTGATTATAACTTTGGTTTATGAAATGGTATGAAATAATGAATGGATGGAGGAGTATTTATAGGCTAGGAGAAAGGTGGCAAATTACACTTTAGTACTTTCATCTTTACCTCTATTTTTAATTTAGTCCCTCAAGTATTATCAATCTTGCACCACCTCCCCTAATAGTATATGCATGTGAACCAATAGTTCCTTGCATGTGAACTAGTAGCAATTAATTGCTCATTTATCCGATTAATTGCCCGTTTGGTCAATTTAACATCCGAAAATCAATTATTATCGAAATAAATATCGATTTCCACTAACATTAATATTCTCAACACAATGGAAATATTTATATCAACAATTCATTATTAATATTATAACTCACAATATTTTAGAGGAAGAAAAAAAAACAAACCTGCTTAACTCCCTACCTACTCTTTCTTTCTTTCTCTTACGTGAAGCAACCAACTTTAAAAAAAAATCCAACCAATTTTGCAACAACTTTAATAAATGTGGCCCCTCCCATAATTGCCACCCACCACACCAATAGTCAAATTTTGAAAAAAAATTCAAATACAATTTAATCATCTCCACCCCAATTAATTCATATGTAACAATTTATATATATTTAATAGTATTACTATATAAAAAAATATTATAAAATTATACTATTATTATCACCTTATATTATTAAAATATAGTATTATAATAATATATTTGAATGAATATTTTATCGGGGAAAATAATTGCGATTCCTCAGAAAATATTCCAAACTTTCAACAAATATCCCATCCTAAATTCCTCCATTTATAAAAGTGAACCAATTATTATATTTTTATTCATCAATTATTATTCACAATAAATATTACAGAATCACAATATTGACAACCAAGTCGTTCCCAGAAAAGAGGGGGCTTTTCGATAAGGATTTATCCTTATTGGCGCGCAATTATATAACCAAACCCCTTTCCTTAACAAAACTTTCTAGACATTATCAATAATGCAATCTAATAATATCACTTCAATAATACGAGTTACTGTGTTGTGGCAATTATTGATTTGTTAATATAAAATACTATGCAAGTATCACTGTAGGCAATTATTGAATGAAATACTGAGTGACTTCTTACGTAAGCATCAATAATTAGAAATACAGTGTAATACCATGTGCCACTATGCAACAACGCGTATTACTGTATTTTTATCACCGGGTATTTCAACTAGTTTAACGGTAAAAGTTTAATTTTATAAAAATGTTACTTCTGTCGCTTTCTATATCCGACAATTATTCTGTTATGGGGCCAACCAATTATTGATTATTTCGGCGCCGCCGTCGTACTTTACCGAATATAATATTCCCCGATAGAAGGAATATTCTCTGACAAAACGAATATTTTCCGACACAACGAATATTGTATGACAACTTGCTTACTTCGTAAAATTTGCACATATCATCCTTAACTTTAACTTTTTATCAATTTAACCATTTACTAAATAGAATAATAATTATAAAAAAAATTGAATACTTTTATTTTATAAAATTCGGGGTCTTACAGGAAAAACTAATCTTTTTCAAAAGAAAAAGAAAAAAAGTGGCTGCTTGTTTTGTTTGATATACCTTCATACTTTGAAAGTCTGAAGTATGGATCATTTAGTTCTAGACTCTGTTATCCCACTCCCTACATCCCACAAAGAGTTCCATTAGCAAATTTTACAAATTAGAAGGACATATTTTCGTTCCATGTTTATCCATAATTTATTGAGTGTTTACTTTAGTAATGATATATGATAACAGAATTGTAATAATCGACTGGAATAACTATCTTGACACTTTTTTTTTGGAACAAAAGAATTTGGCGGATGGAACTTTTTGTGGAAAGTACGGAGGATATATTTAATATACTTATGTAGTCAAGCTTGGTTTGACGTTAACATTTTTAAAGTGAAGTGATTGTTTTATACCGAAGCAGTTGTCATTTTTATTTGCCTGGTCTGTTGGCAGGAATGATATGAATGAACAATCATCTAGAAGTGCCCTCCCTCTTAGGCTTATTTTAAATTCATCTGATAAAAATTAACGTGCAAAGAGTTTATCTTGTTTGAGTGATGTTATTTTTGCCCTGGCTAATTAAGAAAGTAGACCATGTCCCATTTAGAAATTCAAAGTTGACATATCTTCGTGCAAGTGAATTGTATGTGACGAGTAAATTCCAACCAATATTTCAGACTGTTAAGTCCAATTGTTAATACTTGTGCTATAGTTCAACTTGTGGATTAACATCTTTATAGTTATTACGACACATTATCATCCTTATTTTGAATATTTAATTTTCAGTAATAATATAATCTTCACATGCATGCATCTATGTCGTGAGAAATTGACGTTTAACAGAACTGCGTGTTGGAAAAAAGAAAAAAAAAACACATGTTGTCAATATGCTTAATTAATTTTCTCCATTTCACGAATGAAGTCCAAGTTAAAGTGATTAACCACCAAATGCATGTTATCTGTATTTATCACTCACTTATGGATCAAAATAATGGAACAGAAACCTAGAAATAATAAAAGAAAGAATACAAGGAGTTGCATTTCTTGGAAAAATATTCTAAGTTCGTTTAAATTGTCATGCAGCCTTGCCTTTGGCGGTGACTCGAAAACTTTGATGGTTGTCAATATTTCTCCCGACCCTTCATCTAGTGAATTAGGATCTTCTCCAATTCAAATGAATCGAAGAGTCTCCATTTCATATTCCAGATTTAAAATGTGTTAGAATATAACATCATGATGATGGGATAGAGATTCTTGTTGGGAATTAAGTCAATGTAAATCACACAATAAAATAAAGAGAAATAAAAACACAAGATTTAATGTGAAAAACCCTTAAAGGAAAAAATCCACAGGCCAAACTAGGAATCTCCACTATATCAAAATAATGGGCTTACAATAATCATCCCAAGTTTTACGTCCTAAAACTTGAGATTTCACAATATCGCGATACAACTTTTTGGACGGACTAAAAGTTGCAAAACTCTCCCACCCACAATACAACTTTTTTGCACGGAATATAAAAGCTATAAAAAACCCTCTCACTCACACAAACACAAAACTCACTCACATTCTCTCTCAACTCTTAGAATGCTACATGACTTTTAATTGTGCTACCCCTTCAACAACTAAACATAAGGCTCTATTTATAGAGTACACACAATTCTTCTTTTCCTATTCAAAATAGGACAAATCAAAAATAAAACTTCTACTACAAATAGATTCCTTTCCAAAATAATACTCCTATTAATAATAGAAGTTTTTCCTTTTTATATTAGCAATTCTTTTCATAATAGGATTCGAAGAGTAATCCAACAATCTCTCCCTCTACTCGAATCCCCTAATACTTCAACTTTATATCTGAATAGGATTCGAGGAGTTTCCCAACAATTCTAGTGAATTCATGCGAGATTGGGATTCAAACTGTGCGGCCTAGTCGTAGTCCTTATCTACTGGAGAGTCTTTGTGCTCACTCCGATTTGCTGCCACAGTGAATTCATGCGAGATTGGGATTCAAACTGTGCGGCCTTTAGATGTGAAAAAAGGGATGAAAAGGTTCTAACATGTTTGATTGTACGTACCATGTATTCATTTGTTCTGTATCATTGACTGTATTTTTGTAGCTTCCAGTTCTATTAACACGCATCCCGACAGTTATAAGAGTAGCCCCTTCTTTGGGATGCTCATCTATCTATTATCTTTGGGTGTTAAATTGACTTAAGTTTGTAATAAGCGAGGTTTACAATACAAGTAGAAAATTTAGAGCAACTTATTAGTCACACACATGTGCACATGCACATGCACACAAGGGCATACCCAAGAAGGTCTAGTGGGCTCTGTACCCTCTGAATTTTCCAATTCTAGTGCAGTATATATAGGTCACAGTGTGAAGTTTATGCAAACGTTTGGGGTCCATCTGTAATATATCACAAGTTTAGTGGTTCAATTATTATATATTCAATTTAATAAGAAGCCAAAAAGTTCAAAAACCTAATATGATGTACCCTTATTTCATACTATTTTCTTAACAAAATATTCTCTTTTGTCCATTCATCTATTTTATTTTATTTATTTTGTTATACTTTCAAAAAAAAAACTATTATTTGTCTTTCTCACATACTAATACATAATATTTATTAAAATATTATGCTTTCTTAAAACAAAAAAAATAGTAGTCTAAAAAAAATATCTACCTTGCCCTATGAGTACACAAATGCACATAAACGCACATATATAAATGAGTAATACTATAGTGATAAAATAAATGTACAAGAAAATTAAATATAAAATGATGTGTTGAATTATATATAATTAGTTGATGTTCCATAATGTATGGGTGGGTCCAATGGTTATAACCAATTAATTATTATCATATACATCATTTTGTATCTTTTTTTTGATATGTAATCTTTTGTTACCAAAATATTATTGCATATAATACATAAGAAAGATAATTAAAGACATGCCTTAGTTAAACTTGAACTAATTAATAAAACGATGTAGTTTTGTAAAAAAAAATTAATATTAAGATTTTTTTCCTATAAAACTCAAAAATGAAAATTTTAACTCTAAATGATAAAACTACGTCGTTTTCTTAAATAACTTTAGTCAAGCTTGGCTAAAGCATTGCCTAAGATAACATTTTCCTAAATATATTATACTCATTCTGTTCCATATTATTTGATTATTGTTGACTTTTTAAAATCAATTTAAAAGATTTTTGAACTCAAAATTGGCATAAATTATTTTAATTTTAATCAATACAATGATAAATATTATAAACTATCTAAAAAATATTAATCATTATAAATTTTATTATTTTTTAATTTTTATTGAGTCATCTAATTTTGAATTTAAAAATATTTTAAATTCACTTTTAAAATTTAGAAATGATCATATACTTTAAAACCGATGGAGTATATATATTTTATGTATTTTGACTTGATGCATAACGGCAAAAAGCACACATATTATGTGTTGTATAAGATTTTTATGCATTTATTTATTATTTAATTGTTGGGCCAAATACATAAAGATGGATATATAGGTGTGTGGAGTAGCTAAGGCCAAGCAGGCAGCAAATCTGTCCAAAATCTTAACTGAATCTACAGTATTCCTATTGCATACCATAATCAGTCGGTTTTAAAAAGAAGGAAAAAAAAACCCATTTTACTTCAGTGGTATTATTTGACGACAGTGTAAAACTTTATACGCCGCCCGTCACCACCAATTTCCCTCCACTTTCCTCATTAAATAAAATAGGAAAAATATAGTGACATCCCTTCTAGATAATTATAATAATATTTTTTTTTTAATTTTTTAAATAACAGTTAGTACTTTTATAAGTTTTTAGGATTGACTAAATAGATAAAGTTACATATTTACCATTGTATGCTATCAAATTTTAATTCCTAGATAATATATATATATATATATATATATATATATTTATTTATTCTTTTTTAATACAATACATTTTAATTATAATTTTATTTGTAATTAAGACTATCTCATTTAAATTGTTGATAACTTATAAAAAAAACTAATTTAGTTTATTTAACACATATTTTTGGATAAAGTGATACAAATATTAAAAAAATTAAATTAAATTATTAATTGAGCTATTCTAATTAGAGTGATTGAGTATATTGATAGTTTAGTTTTTGGTGTTTAACAACAAAAATTATTATTTGAATTCTTAATTTCATATTATGATTTTTATATGTTAAATTTTCTTGAGTATATGTCAAAATTTGGGATGTTTATGATTTTGATTACATTTTTTGAATATACAGCAGGCATTGTTTTTATGCAATGTTAAATAAAAGAAAATATAATAATATTTATTACTATCTCTATGTTGTAAAAAGATTTTTCTTTTAATATTTTTTTTTGAGTAATAACATTTATCATTTTTACTGTAAATAATTATGTTTAAGTGTGATTTATGTTTAGTTTAATATATGAGAAAATTAATTAATATAATTTTTAATACTTTTTTTATATAAATAATAATATTCGTTCTGTAATAATAAGTTTATTTTATGTAAATTTTAATATTTGAAAAAAAAATTATAATTTTATTGCGTTAATTTGTACTTTATGGGTATAAAAATTTTATTTTTTAATTATAAAAAATATATTTTAATATATATCACGTAAATTTTAATCTTTGAGAATTTAATTAGGAAAAATTGTATGATTTTATTTTCTTGATAAAATGAATATTTATTATTTTTTGACATTTATGTTATTATTGCACAAATTCATAATTTAATAAATAGATCAAGTTAAGTAAAAATTATAATATACAAATTTATATTTAGTGAAAAAATTAAATATTATAACTTGAAGGGTGCATTAGATATTATATTAAAAATATTTTTAAATATTAATTGGTCAACCACATTAAAGGTATTGAATGTTATATATTATAAATAAAAGGTACTGACTGTTAATTAAAAAATTAAAGAAGCATGAGTGTTGTTATGATTATATACGAGAAATGTTAGTGTATTTTACTATAAATAAAAATATAATATTCCAACACTTTCTCTCATCCCAAACAGCTCACGTATTTCTCCTCTTTTTTCCGGTGGGTTATCGCCGGAATTATCCGGCATTTAGACTATCGGAGAGATGGTTTCTCCCGAGAATAATTCCAATTGGCTGTTTGATTATGGTTTGCTCGAAGACGTTACCCTTCCCGGCGGCGACCTTACCTGCTCTCGAACCCGGGTTTCATTGGCCCTCCACTGCTTTACCTGATTCAACTGGTCTAAGGTGTGTCGATTACTTCAATTTTTATAAACTTTTGGTTATTATTATATTTCATTCGCAATTGAGCTGAAATTTTTTATTTTTATTTATTTTATTTATGTTTTTCGTGTGTGCAAAAAATGCATCCATGTACAGATATACGTATAAAGCTCTTCGATTTTGTGAATTGATAACATTTGCTCAACTTCATTCTGTGAATTGTATACACATTCTGTTTATTTATTTTATTTGTGTTTTTTTTTAATTTTAATTTTTTATTATTTTTTAATTTTGATTGGTTGGAAAACCGCTAGAAAGTGAAAAAAGAATCGTGAAATGGCTTGAAAATAAGTCTTTGGGATAAACTTTTGGTAATTGATGTGGTGATAGGTATGAATTGGTATGTTAAATAGAAACATTTAATTATAGTTATTGTTGTTAGACATTTTTGAGTGAATAAAATGAAGTTAGGGCCTGTCAAATTGGTTAGGGATGGGGTTTTGAATTTGTTGATAGGCATAGTTAAATTGGGTCCTTTTGCTCTTTGTGTTGGGCTCAGATTTTGGTTGTGATTTGTTTTTCTGTTCTCTAGCAGTAGGTTCTAAATTTTAGTCACAAATTAGTAAGTGGTGGGGTGCTTTTTTTGATTTGAATAGGGGTTGAATATGTTTTCTTTTGGAGATGGTGAAAATTGTGAGGGAGTGCAGAGGATGTTCAGCTTGGCCTGAAGCATAATATACGGCCCATGTAATCATGATTATGAGTAGTGAATCCCATGCCGTGAAAGTAAATTACTGATGTTTGAGTCACAAGATTTGTGGGGAGATGTGGGGAGATTTTTACTTTATTTCTTTAGTATTTTAATGTCATATCATATATTATTATGTGGTGAGGTACTTTTTGGGTTGAATAGGGGGTTGTTATGATGCACCTATTCGGACACGGACACGTCACACAACACGGATACGACATTCTCCAAAAAAAATAGGATACGATACGTCAGCGACCCGTTCAATTTTTTTATATATTTTTAATAATATAAATGAATGTTAACAATTGGTAATGTTAAATGTTAACCAATTAGGCAGACCACAGTCAAACATATATGTAATAAAATTAATGTTAATATAAATTTATAACATACACATTATGTAGCCCATAGTCAAACATATATGAAATAAAATAATAAAGTCAATGACTCGAATATGCAGCATATATGGAATAAACTTTGTCACTAAGAATTTGGACAACATATATGTTCAAGCAAAAAAAAAGGACAGACTGAAAAAACAAAAATGAAAAATAAACCTTTTCTAGGGTTATTGCAGCCGCAAAAGGAGAGGAGAGAGATCGGAGCAGGCCGAAGATGGCGGGATGAGGCGAGATAAGGCTAGAGGAGTTGTTAGAGGAGGCGAAAGTCATCTCGAGAAAAGAAGAGAGTCGACGCACGCGAGACGAATTTGTCGATTGGAATGTTTGCGATTTGGAATGAATTAGGTTTAGAAGGTACGAATTGCATATGGGTACCCTCAATTAATTTTTATCTTGCAATTCAAGAACTAAATTTTTTCTTCTTTTATTATTATTTTTACCTTATGTGTGTCCCCAGCATGTCCTGAGTTGTCCCCAGCGTGTCCTGACATGTCCCCAGCGTGTCGGAGGCTAAAAATTATAAAAATAAATAAAAGGGAATTCACTGACACCTGTTGCGGACGTGTCGGAGGCATGTCAGAGCGAATTCATGTCCGAGATGAATTTGTGGCCTTCCTAGACATGTCCGTGCTTCATAGGGGTTTGGCTGTTGTTTTTTTTGTTTGAAGATAGCAAAAATAATGTGTACAGAGAATGTTCATCTTGGACTGATACCAAATCACTGACATTAGTATTAGTCTATTCTTTCGCCAAGATATCAATCTCTTAAAGCCATATCTAAACTCTTACCTTTGGTGTAGGTTCTTAGAAAGTAAAACCCCAAAACATTATGTTTCAACTTTCAAACCAAAAGCACCTAAAATAGTACTCCTTTAAAGGTCCCTTTTTCCTTTGCTTCTTTCTATTTAATAGTTCTATTGGCAGATTGTTATAGTTTTGGGCACAAGAAACTACTATGTATTTCAGCAGCATCTCATGCTTTAGATATCATTTTCCAGTGCAGAATTTGTCGACTCGTTTGGAACCTCGGATGGCATCAAGGAGGCTAGCTCCAGAAAAAGGTATTTATCCACTTTCTCATATTTACCTCCATGTTATTCTTATCTAGAGCCTATGGAAGGGAAATAATGCATCTTCACCAGCCTCTTGTATCCTCTGTTTTGATAGGGAATTATTGGTTTCATCTTTAGCGTTGGATTTTCCATTGAATGTTTTAGACCTATTTATTTGTATGGTTAATGTTATTGCCTTTTTGCTTCTGCTCTGGTTTATTAGTTTCTTGATTGTTTTCTAAAATTGTCATACAGGGTGAAGTCTGGATCATGCAGCACATCTGATTTCAAAGCATGTAGAGAGAAAATGAGGAGAGACAGATTAAATGATAGGCAAGCCCCCTCGCTCACTCCCTTTCTCTCTCTCTCCACATCTTGTGTGCTCTCATTTTGCCCATATATGTGCTCATTCTGCTCATGTGTGCGCTTTCCTCTGTACCCTCACGTGTCTTTATTTAACTTGATTTTTGTATTTGTCTTAAGGTTCCAAGAATTGAGCTCTGTTCTGGAGCCTGGAAGGACGCCCAAAATGGACAAGGCTGTTATATTGAGTGATGCTGTCCGAATGGTGACTCAGTTGAGGGATGAAGCCGAGAAGCTGAAGGAGTCGCATAAAAATTTGCAGGAGAAGATTAATGAATTGAAGGTGTGCCTTATTGTTATACATTAGATAAACTTGTGTGATGTGTGTGTGTGTGTGTGTGTGTGTGTAAGGATACGTAAGGTTCGCCCTAATATGAAAATTGGATTTTGAATCAATGACCTTCTTTTTGCAGAAGTTGGGATGAAGATGTTGATTCTTCTGAAAATAGTTTGTGCATGTACTTTTTTTCTGGTTTTTACTGAGCTGTATTTATTTTTGTAGGCTGAGAAGAATGAACTTCGTGACGAGAAGCAGAAGCTGAAGACTGAGAAAGAGAAACTTGAACAGCAAATGAAAGCCATGCACACTCAACCAGGCTTCTTCCCTTCTGCAGTTCCTGCTCCATTTCCAGCACCAGGCCAAGTTTTTGGCGGCAAGATGGTGCCATTCATGGGATATTCCAGCATTCCCATGTGGCAATTCACTCCCCCTACTGCAGTTGACACATCGCAGGATCATGCTCTCCACTCCCCAGTTGCTTAATTTGGCTGTCTTATGGTGAAACTATAATGCCTGAGCGAAAGGAAGTACTAATCGTTGTACCTGTTGACCATCTTGTGACCATTCTTTTTGAAGGTTTGCAAATTCAATGAAGTAACAACTGGTACCATAGAGGCAGCCATAACCTCGGAAGTCTTAACTTTTAAGGTTGAATTTGGCAGATAATTAATTTTATTGGGAGCTACTACTGCCGTTAGTTGCTTTCATAGTATAATCCACTAACCAAGAAATTTATTTTTACTTGTTAAAGGAATATATGATTACATTATATTCACTTGCAATCGTTTTGGTTAACAATCCTTTGGAATGACAATTTTTTTTTTTGAATTAGAATCACTGAAAGTGGGCCATAATTATAGATGCAAATAAGAAATGCGAAAGCAATCAATAATTTTATATGAGCTCAGGCCTCCTTTGCCTGCTGTGGTGGATTGGTCCTATGATTTGTATGCTGTATATGTTGCTCCTTTGCAGTTGTATTACCATTTTCAATTTGGCAGTTGTAGTACTCATTCCACTAAAATTTGGCAATATTTTGTAAATCTGTGCTATTTCCGAGTCTGTCTGAGGGTTTGTATTTTAGGTTTGATGGAGATGTTGTGGCATTGCGGCACAGCCGATGCTGCACCTGTTCCTGTTTTTGGTTGGGTTTTTCTTTTATTTGTTGTTCCTTGTGTTTTTCTTCCATTGGTAGCTGTTCTTGTCTGGATGGAGCTAAAAGTCCTAGCTCCTTGGGGATGTTATGTTATTGGCATATGCTTTGGCAGTTCAAGGTGTTTTTCTGGCTCTTCTCGTTTGGCATATGCGACGTTTGGAATGGAGTAATGAAAGTGGAAGTGGAAATGGAATGGAATGACTCATTTATATGGAATGAAAAAAATTGTGTTTAGTTGCGATTGGAATGAAAGAAATTGTGTTTGGTTCCTTGGGATTGGGAGAACATAAGGAATAACTCATTCTAACTAGAATGGAATGAATCATTCCACTCTTTATTCCATTCCTTCAATCCAAACGTAGCATTAATGTTTCAGGCATCATCAATACTAGATAATGGAAATGGACCAAGTGGCCGGAGTTATGGAATGGCTCAGTGCAGGAGAGATATAAGCAGGTCTGATTGTGCTTGAATGCTCTATTGGATATATAGTAATAGTGATAATCAGTATATAAGGTGGGAGATTTATGGGTCAAGTTGTTTTGTGTGGTATAAGGATTACCAGTCTTATTTCAGCATCTCAACTACTAATACTGCTGGTAAGTTTTTTTTTTAATGCTATGAGACCTTTTCTTTCGACTGTTAGCTATGAGAAATGAACCTGATAAACTTGATTTGAGTAGGAAACTTCTCAATTGTTTTTGAGGATAGTTATGGCATATCCAGATCTGTTCCATAAAAGAGTCTTATTTACAAACTTTATGGATACTAAGGATATTTTTTTTTCCATGCATGCCCATAAAAATAATAAGTTAGTTTAGTAATGTGGTTTGATAATGAAGTTATGATGACAAACTTGAAGATTTTATGTCATTTTATATTACGGAGGTAGTATAATTTTTTATTTTCTTTTTCTATACATAGAAACATGTTGACTTGCATTTGCTTATCGGCTTCTTGTTATTTGTAATACAGGTGCTAGAAGATTGTCTTATGGTGTTGCAGATGGTATAATCACTCTCATGGTGTTGGTACTCGTGGCTCTGTTAGCTCTTTAAGGGTTTTAAGCTTTGTAATCTTCAGGAGGGCTTAGAACTGCACTTTTCTGCTGATTTCATTGACTTTTCATGGGATTTCTGAAATAGTGTGTTTTTGTTGCTTATGAATGATGGATGGGATATGAACAGAGGGCCCATTGCGAGAGAGTGATCTTCATTTGGTATTATTAGTTTGGTAATTTTGTAAATTCATAAAAATTATTGTAAAAAGTTCAACATAATTATCAGGGGAGACTCGGAGAGAAATTTTAGATTATGAAAATGTCCCCTTGATTTTCATTATTATGTGCGAAAGTCTTGTACTGATAGCTGATACTCCCTCTGTTCCACCAAATAATGAACCCTTTTTTTCTTCTGTAAACCGAGTCCTAATATAAATTACTACAAGTAAATTTAAAATTTTGCAAAAGGGACTCTTTTTGTGGAAGTCTAAAGAGCGTATATGATTTGCATATATTTTTTACTAAACATATTATTCCCTTTGTCTAATTTCAGTTGTTCTAGTCTGAAAATACACGACTATTAAGAGAAACAAAAATCTCCAAGTAATCTTAACTACTTTATTATAGTCTTTTTTTTGTTTTAATTAATCTTCCAACTCTTTTTTTTGGAATAATAAAATAGAGGAGAGAGAGAGAGAGAAAGGAAAAAAAAGTAGAAAGTTAAATGAGAATAGTATTGAAAAAATAAGGTCAAAAATAATATTAAAATAAAAAGAGAAGAAATAGGTTTGGACAATCTAAAAAAGAAATTAGGACAAATGACCATCGTCCATTAATTTTCTTTTTTTGCATGGTTGACAAAAACAAAAGAATGTGAATGCAAAGCTGACCCCTTAGAAGCTAACCGATTGGATAACTTAGAAGCACAAGAATATGCCTTGTCCTTTGCATAACACAGAGAAACTCAACGACAAAGAAATAAGAGGAGACACAAATGGAGGCACAAACTTCAAACCACAAATATACAACATAAGTACTCTCTGACTTGTGTACTTAATCTCAATCCCAGAAGTATAATTTGATAAAAATATCTATTACAAAGTTTTGTTAAATAATACTTCCTCCGTTAATCCACAGAAAGAGTCACAGTTGCAATAAAAGATAAAAAAATAAAAAATATTATTCCACAAAAGAGTTCTCTTTATATATATATATATATATAGAGTAAACTACTCACATTCTTACTAGGATAAACCTTCACATTCTTGCTAGGATAAACTTTCATATTCAAAAACTATCTGGCAGATAACTCCGTAACCGAAACCTCATTTTGTGACAATTGTGCAGGCTTATTTTGGGATTGACGTTGCTCACTTTGCTCTGAAGTATACTCCCGAGAAGCTGACATTAATGTATTGTAGAAAAATGCAGGCTCCGAGGGTACTCGAAGAGTGAGAGAGACGCTACTAAGCATGAGGATAACTGAAGCCATAGTTGGTCTGTCATCTATGTTTTCTTGAACACAAAGCAAGGCAATGTGGATGCATCTAGTTACGTTGTGGATTGAGCCTGCACCTTGCCTTAACACGGGATCTATCACGTCTGACGCCCTTCCGTCTCGCCAATTTTTCCAAGCCTGAAAGAATTCACATATGAAATTCGAATACATATTATATATAAGCTATAGACTTGAGTTGGCTAGTGTGTAGTTTTATTTTATTTAAGAATAGACTTGGCTAGTAATTCATCAAGCATATCAAGACTTACATTGCTTAGAAGGTACTCTACATTCTCCCCATTTAGGAAATTGTTCTTTTGACCGCTTACAATTTCCAGAACTAACACACCGAAGCTAAAGACATCTGATTTAACTGAGAACCGCCCAAGCATTGCATACTCCGGTGTCATATATCCACTGCAAAATTGTGTTAAGCTATTAATATAAGATTGAAGACTTTGTTTGACCTCAAGTATAAAAGGAATTGAATCCTGCTGGTTTTGCTGAGTTAATTCTATCTTTCCAGATTGATACTTACTAGGTCCCCACAATTCTACTTGTAGCAGCTCGGGTTTCTTCCTCTGCAAACAACTTTGCCATGCCAAAATCTGCAATTTTAGGGTTCATATCTACATCTACCAGAATGTTGCCAGCTTTGAGATCGCGATGGATGATCCGAAGACGAGAATCCTGGTGAAGGTAAAGAAGCCCCCGAGCAACACCTGTTATTATTTTGTATCGTGTGTCCGCATCCAAATTTGCACGTTTTTCTTGATCTGCACATACAAACAAGCATATCGCTTAATCTGATAGCAGATGTACTTCATGGCTCGCTTTTATGATCATTATTTCTGTGTAACATTTAAGATTTTTCCCCCTAAATTGAGGTGTGGGGTTTTTTCCTTGCTACGTATATCACGAATGCATAATGTAAAGCTTGGATGAAATCAACGGAGACAAGATTAATAAAAAAGTTGAATAGTTACCAAATATGAAGTTGTCCAGACTTCCATTAGGCACAAACTCATAGATGAGTAGCCTTTCTGTGCCTTCCAGGGAATAACCAAGGAGTCTGACTAAATTTCTGTGCTGAAGCTTCGCCAGTAGTGAAACCTCATTTTTGAATTCTAGTTCACCTTGTCCTGAATTCTTTGCCAGCCTCTTCACAGCTATTTCTCGTCCATCAAGAAGTATACCCTGAAGTTAAAAGCGGAATTCTCAAATCACTCTCACAAAATGTAGGATTTTATACTTATCCGTTAATAACTCCAAAATGAAATTTTCATACATGATGGCATGCACAACGAATATATTTTATCACTTGAGAATAATCTTTTCACCTTATAGACGGCTCCAAATCCACCCTGCCCAAGCTTATTACTATCAGAGAATTGCTGTGTCGCAACTTTGATGGCACCAAAGTCATATTGCAATGATTCTTCACTGCTCATCTCATCCAAAGCTTTAAAAAGGAAACAACGGATATTCAGAGTGTAAAAATAATACGAGGTAAGATGGACCGGAGTTGACAAACAATGTGACGAAGAAAGGACATGCCTAAACTGACACTAAAATGTCAACTTTTTACAATGGATACCACATGGGAACAAGTGAACAATATTCTGAGATTTAGAAGTAGTATAAGGAAAAAGAAATTCATGTAAGGGGCATATATAGCTATTGTAATCTCACTTCCACAAGCTCTAAGTTAGATTATAATTGCATCAAATGAATCCCAAGTTTAAAGTTGAAGTATAGTAAAGTCCAGCTCAACATACCATCAGATTTACCCTCTGGCGTCCTCTGCTTCCTGTTTCTTCTAAAAATGAAAATGCAAACAAGTATAGCCAAAATGATAGTTGGAATGACGGTAGCGATGATGATAATCAGAGTTTTGCCTGCAGATAAACCATATATACATATGGATTACGTTATCTTGGGCATCACGTCTTTGTTGATAAAAGCTGGTAAGAAAGTAAAGCTTCACATACATATAGTTGCCAAAACATTTTTTTTAAATGATCAAAGCTGTTAGCAAACTAAACCAAATTTTAAATTGTTCATGAGTTGTCTCTAAGAAATTGCTGGTTCTTTGTATTGTCTCTTTGAAAATTGTAAAAGTCTTTATTGAAAGTGTAGGTGGCATTGATAGAATTATGTATGTTCATGTTCCTGTGATCTATAAATACCTCTCATGTAATCAGTTGTCAGCAAGTGAGTTGAATCAAGTAGTTTAAAATTTAAACACTCTTCCTCACTTCTCTATTTTTATCCATCCTTGTTAATAAAAGTAACAAGAGATCAGAAGGTATATAGAGAAAAGGATAAGCATATGACAAGGTAATGATCTACAGATCAGAAGGTGTATTTTCTAGGTACTAACATTTTATTAAGCTTAAGATAAAGAAAATGTTTAAGAGACTCATTTGTCTCGATCTAAGGTTGAAGCAGGCTCAAAAAAAAAAATTTAGGGGTGGGGGGAATGGGAGCTGAGTAGTTGTTTTTAAGGTTTTGTACATCTACACTTCTAACTTAATAAATAAGCAAATAACCTGTGCTTGAAGGGGGAGGAGGTGGTGATAATTTATTACCTCCTGGTGGTGGTGCATCAGACTGTGGGCCGACATCAACTGGAGTCCCTGAATAGAAAGATCCAATCTCATACCTAAAATGACAGCTTGGTGTGAGAGTTCTTTGTAATACCCGTAAAAAAAAAATGAATAAATAAAGGACATTTTTAAAATTTTATTTTAAATATTTTAATTGGACTTTTCTTGTGTATGGGTCAAATTGTATTTAAGTATGTGGACTACATTAATTGGGCCTTAAAACTTAGTAGGTCTAATTTATATTTGTGTAATATTAAAATCCTATTAAAATTAGGAGAGATAATAAGATATATAAACAATAAGGAAAACCTAACTGCTACTTTACATCTAATCATACGAATTGGGGAGCAGAGCAAAGAAAAAAATACGACTATGGGCGGAAACTGAATAGGAGGTGCTCGGTACTTCCGAACAGGGGAGTAAATTGACAGGTATGACTACAACTTGTGAAGTATTCATCTGTAATGCATCTTTATTGTAAACCATTATAATAATAATAACTACAATATAAGCCTAATGGATTTTGTGACAACAAATAGTTTTCATGGATAATTATGGTAATTTTAGGAGATGTCTTTATTTATTTTTTTATAATAATTAAATTTATTTTAATGATTACTACATCCAAGGGTATCATCCGAATTACATCAATATTTATTTGACAATACTTATTAGATTTGTGTAAATCAATACTAAATGTTTTATTAATACTAAACTTGGCGGCATAATAACAATAATAATAATAATAATAATAATAATAATAATAATAATAATAATAACATGATAATTTGATTTGGAAAAATAAATTTATAATTTATAATTAGTAATTAGTAACTTAACTTACAGTTAGTAATTTATATTTTGTTTGTTAAATTATGTAATTAGTTCGGACGGAAGGAGTTTAACAAATAAGTTTTGGAATATAATACTTTGGGTATTACATTGCTTAATCCAGGTACGGATTCCGTACTCTTTCAGCGATACTCTTGTTAAATTTAATTAGTTCGTTTTGTTACTCGTTTCTAATTTCGTTATTATTTCACATAATTGTTCCTTGTGAAATTAATATATTAGTTTCGTCTTGGTATTGATACTTAGAACTCATGTTTGTACTCTTGAATTGGGTTAACATATTTAGTGTTTATCTTAATCTTTTAGAGATGTACATGTTAACGTATCTTTGGAGTTTCGTATTTATATTTATTTCGTTGTTACATGTACATACTAGAACCCCTTGTGTTAATATTGTGTCGCATGTGTTATGATATGATATTATTATTAGATTATACCGTAGGGTATACCTGAGCTATAACCACCTGTGGGGGTACCACAGGCATGTCGTCTTGGCACGAGAGGCATGACACTTTCCGTGACAGTGTGATCAGTCCACGGCGTCTCCGTTTTGTGCTCCGATGGGAGTTGGCCATTTGGTGTTTTGTTGTGGAAGGCGTATGGGTCGACCCTAGTTTTCTGTTCTGTTCTGTTCTGCGGAGTGGCGATGTTTGTGCCAAACACGCCTTCCGATTTTACATACATTCGGATTCGCGGTCCAATGTGTGTGACTTGCCTGTGTGGCATTGTTTGACCTTGCCTGTGTGGCAAGGTATATTTCTGTTTTATTTTGAGCTCGGTATGAAATAACACCCAACCATTTGATTCAGCCTATTATTTTATGGTGTTAGTTTTGTTTGTTTCAGTTCAGTTCAATTCATTTATTGAGTTAGTTATTTCGTTTCATTATTCTTGTATCCTATATCTGTACTGGGCATTTGGCTCATGCTGTGTTTTTCTTCCGGCAGGTAATCAGGGGGATCAAGGGCAAGTGTGATGAGAGCTCCTTTCAATCCAATGGTTTAGGAATATTCTATTTAGGCTGGACATATTGATTTCTTTGGAGTTGTAATAACTATCTCAGATTTTGGTTTATGTCAGCTTGGCATTTATTCTAGTTTGACCTTGTTGATATTTATTAGTTTTAAATATTATTCTTTTGTGGTTTAGAGCTTTAGTATTATTTTCTGTAGTTCTGTTGTGTTTTGCGTAACCTCCCTTTCTATTTCGGGAAGGGGGTGTTACAGAGTTGGTATCAAAGCTTAGGTTCTTTCTTGTAGAAAACCTATTTAGGTTTGACCTGTGAGTTATGGGTAGACTTCTGGGTTAGGTTTTTGTTCAGTTTGATTTTCTGTTCAGCTATATTCGAATCTGTCCTTAATCTGTTTTGTTGATATTCGTTGATCTGTTATTAGATGGCTCGTAGATCCGCTAGAGTTGCTGGGAGGCGAGGTAACAATAGGGAAAGAGGTGATGGTCAGCCCGATGAGCAACCTAATGACCAGATTAATGCTCAATTGACTAACTTGGTGAAACGGGCGATTAATCAGGCTTTACCGCAGTTGGTGGCACAGGTGGTACAGGCAATGCAACAGCCGCCAGAAATTCCTGAGCAGGGGAACTCGGGAAATAATGGTCCACAAGTAAACGAAGAGGAAGGGAATGTGGATGGTCTTGATCAGCAGGTGGTTCCAATGTATGTATGGTTGGAGAGGTTTCAGAAGCAGAAGCCACAGTCATTCAGTTCAGCTTCGACTCCGATCGATGCAGAGAATTGGATTGCACACCTAGAGAAGATTTTTGATGTGTTGGGCTGCTCAGATAATCAGAGAGTGTTGCTTGCAGCTTATAAGCTGGAGGGGGATGCACAGAGGTGGTGGAAAGCGCTGAAAACAACCAAGGGTGATGGGTACGTGGAAACACTTCGATGGGTAGAGTTTTGTGAGGTCTTTTATCAGCAGTACTTTCCGACTGCTGATAAAGAGGCCTATGCTAGAGAGTATCTGTCTATTCGGCAGAAAGATGATGAGTCCATCACGGATTTCATGACGAGGTTCACCAGGTTGGCAGGTTTTGCGGGAACCTCTGCAGGGACTACAGCGGAACAAGCGGAGAAGTTCAAGTGGCGGATTCATTATAGGTATCGGCAACATCTCATTAACACCAAGTTTGCGGATGTATCGGCTGTGGCTAATGCGGCCAAGAACATTGAGATGGAGCGGCAGGACTTTCGGTCGTCTAAACCGGAAGGGAATCGGAAGAGGGACAGAGATGACCAGCAGGGTCAAGCTTCGGGTCAGCATGGGAGAAATCAAGGTGGTCAGTGGAATAGAAGCCGTGGTGTCCAGCAAGGGCAGTGGCGTGGTCAAAATCAGAACAGGGGTAATCAGCAGATGCCTCAGCAAGGACAGAATCGTCAGCTTCAGCTATCTTGGTATGGACAGAATCCGCAGCAAGGGCAGAATCGTCAGCTTCAGCTACCTTGGTATGGACAGAATCCTCAGCAAGGGCAGAATCGTCAGCAGGGGCAGAATCAGGGTCGTTATCCGGGACCAGCTGGTGGGGGTAACCCAAATCTTATTCCGATAGTTCCTTGTGCTATGTGCGGGGCTAATCATCCGGGGAGACAGTGTCATAGAGTTACTGGTGCATGCTTCTTGTGTGGACAGATGGGTCACATGGCTAGAGATTGTACCGGGCCACGTGGTAATGGTGGAGGCGGTGATCATGGTGGCAATGGTGGTCAGCGTCAAGGTGGTCGAGTGTTTGCCTTGACACATAATCAGGCGGCAGGTGCGCCAGGTACTGTTTCTGGCACTCTTTTAGTTGGTAGTCGTGAGGCTTCTATTTTATTTGATACTGGTTCTACTCATTCTGTTGTGGCTCAGTCTTTTGTTCGGCACCTGGGTGTGCCATCTCTGTCTTTAGATCCTGTTATGTCTATTGCTACCCCGATGGGGACTTCTGTGATTATTTCTGATTTATATCGAGGGTGTCCGATCAGTTTTGGGGATAAGATTCGTAGTGCTAATCTTCTTCCAATGTGTATGCACGATTTTGATGTTATTCTCGGGATGGACTGGTTGGATAAGCACCAGGCCACTATCGATTGTCAGGCGAAGAAGGTTATATTTGGAGATGTGAAGTCTCCGGAATTCGTGTTTCAGGGTTCACAGCCGAGTAGAGTGGTGAAATTGATTTCAGCCTTGAAGGCTAGGAAGTTAGTAGCAAAGGGTTGTGAGGGGTATTTGGCATTTGTGAAGGATACCTCTAAGGGCGAGTCTCGTATTGAGGATATTTTAGTGGTTCGTGACTTTCCCGATGTGTTTCCTGAGGAGTTGTCAGGGTTACCACCGCAACGGGAAGTTGAGTTTACTATTGAGCTCGTTCCTGGGGCGGGACCTATTTCTAAAGCGCCGTATCGGATGGCACCATTGGAGTTGCAGGAGTTGAAGGAGCAGTTGCAAGAGCTGTTAGATCGTGGTGTGATTCGGCCGAGTGTTTCGCCATGGGGTGCCCCGGTGTTATTTGTGAAAAAGAAAGATGGGTCTATGAGGTTGTGCATAGACTACAGGGAGTTGAACAAGATTACTATCAGGAATCGGTATCCACTGCCGAGGATTGAAGACTTGTTTGACCAACTCCAGGGGGCGAAGTATTTTTCAAAGATAGACTTGAGGTCGGGTTACCATCAGTTGAGGGTGAGAGATGAGGATATCTCTAAGACAGCTTTTCGTACTCGCTATGGGCATTACGAGTTTCTGGTGATGCCATTTGGGTTGACTAACGCTCCAGCAGTGTTTATGGATTTGATGAATCGGGTGTTCAAGGAGTACTTGGACCAATATGTTATTGTCTTTATTGATGACATTTTGGTTTACTCTAAGTCTAGGGAGGAGCATGAAGAACATCTTCGAACAGTGTTGGGAATTTTGCAGAAGGAGAAATTGTATGCTAAATTCTCTAAATGCGAGTTTTGGTTGGAGCAGATTGCATTTTTGGGCCACGTTGTTTCTGCTGAAGGCATTAAGGTGGATCCTGCGAAGGTTGAGGCTATCACTAAGTGGCCGAGACCTACTACTGTGACAGAGATTAGGAGTTTCTTGGGTTTAGCAGGGTATTATAGGAGATTTGTGGAAGGATTCTCTTTGCTTGCTTTGCCATTAACTCAGTTGATGAAAAAGGGCATGAAGTTTGGGTGGAATGAGGAGCGCGAGAAGAGTTTCGAGGAGTTGAAGAAACGACTTGTGACAGCTCCTATACTTACATTGCCTTCGGGGACAGGAGGTTTCCAGATTTATAGTGATGCTTCTAAGAAGGGCTTGGGATGTGTTTTGATGCAACACGGTAAAGTTATTGCTTATGCTTCTAGGCAGCTTAAACCTTACGAGGTGAACTACCCCACACATGATTTGGAGTTGGCAGCAGTGATCTTTGCTCTGAAGATTTGGAGGCACTATTTGTATGGAGAGACTTGTGATATCTTCACCGATCACAAAAGTCTTAAATACATTTTCACTCAAAAGGAGCTTAACATGAGGCAGAGGCGTTGGTTGGAGCTTCTAAAAGATTATGATGCGAGGATTCAGTATCACCCGGGGAAGGCAAATGTGGTTGCAGATGCTCTTAGCCGAAAAAGTTCAGGAAGTGTAGCAGCTCTTATTTCACAACCTCATCTTATTTCGGATATGGAGCGACTAGAGTTGGAGTTGTATGTCTAAGGTTCAGATGGGCATTTGGCAGATATGAGAGTGGAGCCCTCTCTTATCTCGCGGGTTAAAGAAGCTCAAAAGGAAGATGGGGAATTGTGGAGTATGACACAGAATATGGAGGAGGGCAAGCAGCCCGACTTTCGTATTGATGACCATGGCGTGATTTGGTTGGGTGAGCGGTTGTGTGTACCGTCGGATCCAATCATTCGGGAGGCGATTTTGGCGGAGGCTCATAGTTCGCCATTTTCTATTCATCCAGGTTCTACAAAGATGTACAGGGATTTGAAGGAAAATTTTTGGTGGAATGGGATGAAGCGAGATGTGGCTGAATATGTTGGGAAGTGCCTCACTTGTCAACAAGTGAAGATAGAACATCAACGAGCTAGTGGGATGCTGCAACAATTAGACATTCCAGTGTGGAAATGGGAGGATATCACGATGGATTTTGTGACGGGTTTGCCGAAGACTTTCAGGAAGAATGATGCCATTTGGGTTGTGGTGGATCGGTTGACTAAATCGGCACACTTTTTGGCCATCCACGAAGGCTACTCGGTGGATAGGTTGGCACAGATATTTCAACAGGAGATTGTTAGACTTCATGGTACTCCGGTGTCTATTATTTCGGATCGGGACCCACGATTCACTTCACGGTTCTGGAAAGGGTTTCAACGAGCTTGGGGTACTCGGCTCAACTTTAGTACTGCTTTCCATCCGCAGACTGATGGGCAATCCGAACGGACCATTCAAACGTTGGAGGACATGTTGAGGTCTTGTGCACTTGAGTGGTCGGGTAACTGGGATGATTACTTGAGCCTAGTTGAGTTTGCTTATAACAACAGTTGGCATGCGAGTATTGGAATGGCTCCGTTTGAGGCATTGTATGGTAGGAAGTGTCGGGCACCAACTTGTTGGGATGAGGTTGGCGAGAGAGCCATAGAAGGGCCTGAGTTAGTTCACATCACTACAGAGAAGGTAGCAGTGGCTAAGGAAAAATTGAAGTCGGCTCGATCAAGGCAGAAGAGTTATGCTGATAAGCATAGGAGGACCTTAGAGTTTGAACCTGGTGAGCATGTGTTCCTAAAAGTTTCTCCTTGGAAGGGTATTCGGCGATTTGGTCTAAAAGGGAAGCTTAGTCCGCGTTATATTGGCCCATTCGAGATTCTGGAGAGGGTTGGTGAGGTTGCATATCGGTTAGCTTTGCCTCCACAGCTAGCTGTGCACAATGTGTTCCATGTGTCGGTGTTGAGAAGTTATAAATATCATCCGTTGCATGTGGTGCAATATCCGTTTGATAAGATTAGTGATGATCTTACTTGTGTGGAGCAAGCTGAGACGATTTTGGATCGTCAAGAACGGGTTATGAGGAGGAAGACAATTCCGTTTGTTAAGGTTTTGTGGAGAAACCATTCGGAGCGAGAAGCTACATGGGAGATGGAGGAGTCTATTCGAGCGGAATATCCGCATCTTTTTGATAATTAGGTTCGTTCTTTTCTTTTGATTCCGGGGACGGAATCCTTTTTAAGGGGTAGGTGATGTAATACCCGTAAAAAAAAAATGAATAAATAAAGGACATTTTTAAAATTTTATTTTAAATATTTTAATTGGACTTTTCTTGTGTATGGGTCAAATTGTATTTAAGTATGTGGACTACATTAATTGGGCCTTAAAACTTAGTAGGTCTAATTTATATTTGTGTAATATTAAAATCCTATTAAAATTAGGAGAGATAATAAGATATATAAACAATAAGGAAAACCTAACTGCTACTTTACATCTAATCATACGAATTGGGGAGCAGAGCAAAGAAAAAAATACGACTATGGGCGGAAACTGAATAGGAGGTGCTCGGTACTTCCGAACAGGGGAGTAAATTGACAGGTATGACTACAACTTGTGAAGTATTCATCTGTAATGCATCTTTATTGTAAACCATTATAATAATAATAACTACAATATAAGCCTAATGGATTTTGTGACAACAAATAGTTTTCATGGATAATTATGGTAATTTTAGGAGATGTCTTTATTTATTTTTTTATAATAATTAAATTTATTTTAATGATTACTACATCCAAGGGTATCATCCTGAATTACATCAATATTTATTTGACAATACTTATTAGATTTGTGTAAATCAATACTAAATGTTTTATTAATACTAAACTTGGCGGCATAATAACAATAATAATAATAATAATAATAATAATAATAATAATAATAATAATAACATGATAATTTGATTTGGAAAAATAAATTTATAATTTATAATTAGTAATTAGTAACTTAACTTACAGTTAGTAATTTATATTTTGTTTGTTAAATTATGTAATTAGTTCGGACGGAAGGAGTTTAACAAATAAGTTTTGGAATATAATACTTTGGGTATTACATTGCTTAATCCAGGTACGGATTCCGTACTCTTTCAGCGATACTCTTGTTAAATTTAATTAGTTCGTTTTGTTACTCGTTTCTAATTTCGTTATTATTTCACATAATTGTTCCTTGTGAAATTAATATATTAGTTTCGTCTTGGTATTGATACTTAGAACTCATGTTTGTACTCTTGAATTGGGTTAACATATTTAGTGTTTATCTTAATCTTTTAGAGATGTACATGTTAACGTATCTTTGGAGTTTCGTATTTATATTTATTTCGTTGTTACATGTACATACTAGAACCCCTTGTGTTAATATTGTGTCGCATGTGTTGTGATATGATATTATTATTAGATTATACCGTAGGGTATACCTGAGCTATAACCACCTGTGGGGGTACCACAGGCATGTCGTCTTGGCACGAGAGGCATGACACTTTCCGTGACAGTGTGATCAGTCCACGGCGTCTCCGTTTTGTGCTCCGATGGGAGTTGGCCATTTGGTGTTTTGTTGTGGGAGGCGTATGGGTCGACCCTAGTTTTCTGTTCTGTTCTGTTCTGCGGAGTGGCGATGTTTGTGCCAAACACGCCTTCCGATTTTACATACATTCGGATTCGCGGTCCAATGTGTGTGACTTGCCTGTGTGGCATTGTTTGACCTTGCCTGTGTGGCAAAGTATATTTCTGTTTTATTTTGAGCTCGGTATGAAATAACACCCAACCATTTGATTCAGCCTATTATTTTATGGTGTTAGTTTTGTTTGTTTCAGTTCAGTTCAATTCATTTATTGAGTTAGTTATTTCGTTTCATTATTCTTGTATCCTATATCTGTACTGGGTATTTGGCTCATGCTGTGTTTTTCTTCCGGCAGGTAATCAGGGGGATCAAGGGCAAGTGTGATGAGAGCTCCTTTCAATCCAATGGTTTAGGAATATTCTATTTAGGCTGAACATATTGATTTCTTTGGAGTTGTAATAACTATCTCAGATTTTGGTTTATGTCAGCTTGGCATTTATTCTAGTTTGACCTTGTTGATATTTATTAGTTTTAAATATTATTCTTTTGTGGTTTAGAGCTTTAGTATTATTTTCTGTAGTTCTGTTGTGTTTTGCGTAACCTCCCTTTCTATTTCGGGAAGGGGGTGTTACATTCTTCCTCCTATTTTCCCATTACAACATTTTGGAAGATTTGCAATTGTAAAGTTTAAGCACTCGTTGCATTGCCGCTCTGACAAGTCAGGGGTTCATTGAACAAGCCCAAATATTTTTTGATTGTCAGGGCCATCCATATTCCCAGCAGCAAGCTTGAGCATAGAACTACCTCTGGCAGCTTTTAATCGTAGGCTGTCCAACAAAGTTCTCACTACCTTATTGAACTGATTCACGTCTGGGGCCATTTCAGTGTTGTACACGTTGTGATAAGGTAAAGTTGTCATGTTGTGGAATATAGCTCGATCGGAATACCTGAACACACAATCATCTAACCATCCAATTGACTCTTTTTCTTTAGGACAGCGCTCTCTTAGCATATTATTAGAGCTATTGAGACAACTACGACACATATCCGGGCTAACATCATCTCTGCAAAGACCAATCACATTAACTTCGTCTGGGTTCCGGCCAACTGTGAAATTGTAGAAAGTAGCATCAGATGTGAAGGAGGAGGGGGCATTATCAAGATTTATTCGGAACGCACTGTTACTTGTGTAAGTGCCTTGATAATCATAATTGCAGAAATGTCTGAACGCATCCTGAGCAATAGTGAGAACAAAAAGCTGTAAGAATATGTTAGAGACGAATAAAAGCCATCTCCTCGAGCCCATTACAATTGTGTCACCCTATGTAATGGGTATTCCGAGGATGGAAGAACTGGCTTGAAGAATAATGAACTTAATTAATGGCGGCTAAGTTCAAAGGGATAGCCAGTCTTTATACTCAACTGAACGATATACAGAAAATAAGTGTAAAGCCTATATGGTTGGTTTATAATTTTCTCCATTGACCTCACCTAAGACTAATAAGAAGCTGTGGAGAACGTAGGATTGGTAATTGAGCTAGGACATTTAATTAATAGATAAACTAGTACTGATTTCCTTGCTTAATTTTCCGACATGGACAAGTCCAAGTGGACGTTCTCACCAGTGACAAGACTGGAGTTTTCAGTGAATATAATAGGCTTAAGAAAAATGTAGTGGAACAGGCCACATCGCATTAGCCTCGGGAATAAGGATGAAATTCCATGCACCACATATAATAGATATTTGGCGGGTGGGTGAACCTTAGAAGCCAAATCCCTTTTTCATTCCACACCCATTATTCTAACATTATGTTTTCTGTTTGAATTCCATTCAATTTCTGGGGCGATTTTTTCAATTCTAAAGTACCATAAATCGTAAATTAAGCATCAAGTTATTGAGTTAATTTAAATTTATACATTAAAAAAACATAACGTTTTAATCTGTATCATTTTTGTTAGCATAAAGGTTTCTTGTGTAGTTGTATGTATAGTCAAACTACCGATGAGAATAAAGTATCACGTCAATTTAGTTTTTCTCTTAAATAATTATTAAAGGACTCTTAATTTATTTTTCAAGTAATTAAAAGTATATTAAAGACTTGCCCTTTTCTTAATTTTTTTTTCTCTTTGAAACTATCTTTTCCGTCAAAAAATTTATTAGCTTAGAAAGTTAGTTCCGACATACATTTTCCGTAGCCAAACTCAAATATTTTCCAACCACGCAAAGACCATGGGGATCATGACATTGACGGTTGAAAATTGTTGACTTGAAAAGATGGTCTTGGTCTTGGTCTTTCACTCATTTTTTTTTTAAAAAAATAAATTTGTGTGGATCCTATTTTAATGAAAACTTAATGAGTCTACATGTCTTGTTTTTACTGCTATGCCGGGGGCCTGAAAGTTTTCTCATCTCCCTTTACAGTATATCACTAGTAAAGCTAAATGAGGTGGCCTAATTATTAGAGATCAAATTTTCTTTTCTTCATTATCCAAATCACGCGGCATTGCTCCGTTAAGATTTCGCCCATTACGATTAGATAGGCCTCTTTAATACATTAAGAAAAGATATTGACAAGGGGCTAGAAAGACTCGGTCATAGGGATGCTTTGAAAGCACTTGGGACCATTGTACCCATCCCATTAATCCTTACTACAACAAATTGCATAACAAAATCTATCGGGGGAATAACTCCGTAATTGATACTTCATTTACTGACATTTGTGCAGATTCATTTATCTGTGGAGTAACCTCATTTATCTCTGGAGTAACCTCCCGATGACCTGACACCGACGTATCATTGCTGAAAAATGCTGGTTCTGAGGGTGCGGGGAGAGTTTGAGAAGGGCTACTAAGCATGAGAACAACTGAAGCCATGGTTGGTCTGTCAGCTACTTTTTCTTGAACACAGAGCAACGCAATGTGTATGCATCTCATTATGTTGTGTGTCGAACCTACATCAAGCGTTAATGTAGGATCTATCACATTTGAAGAGCTGCCATGCCGCCAATTTTTCCAAGCCTAAAAAAATATCACAATTGCGCAATTAAAATTAATACAAAAACTTTAAGTTATAGGCTCAAGTGGCTAGTTTATTCATCATGAATATTCACACTTACATAACTTAGAAAGTACTGTATGTTGTCCCCATTTCGAAAATTGTTCCGTTGACCACTTATAATTTCAAGAACTAACACGCCGAAGCTAAAGACATCTGATTTAACTGAGAACTGTCCAAGCACAACATATTCTGGTGCCATATATCCGCTGCAAAATTGTGTTAGCTATTAGCATAAAATTGAAGAATCTGTTTAAGCTCAACTTGAACAACCAAGTTTCCTCTATTGTTTCCTGCAAAATATGATTAAAATGCCAAAATGTCCCTACTATTTGTGTTGTTTGATGTTCTTGTCCTTGAGTTTAACTTATTAACAAACCCCTACCTCAAGGTTTACAATTATTAGTCATGTTAAACTATCCCTCCGAGCTATAATTTAATAGCGCTACTAATTGTAATTTAATAGCGCTACTAATTGTACCTCGAGGAGGGTTTTGAAAAATACCTAAACTCATGGACAAAAATAATAAACTGAAGGTACATTTGATATTAATCTTGTAACATGTGATATTCAAGAATGTGTTTCTCCAGAATTTCAGCTCTTTCCGGTTCTTACAAGAACCTTTATAAGAAATAGTTAAGAATCCTACTGGTGTGGCTTTATAGGAAAGGATTGAAGAATAGAGGAAAGGATCTTACTCGTTCAAATTCACAATAACTGTTGCATAATATATCCAGTTAAAATGAATTAAAGAGTCTTACTAGTGTTGCCCTGAGTTAGTTCTAACTTTTAATTAGATTGATACTTACTAGGTCCCCACAATTCTACTTGTATCTGCTCGGGTTTCTTCCGGTGCAAACAACCTTGCCATGCCAAAGTCTGCAATTTTAGGGTACATCTTTTCATCTAACAGAATGTTGCTAGCTTTGAGATCACGATGGATGATCTTAAGACGAGAATCCTCATGAAGGTAAAGTAGTCCCCGAGCAACGCCTGTTACGATATTGTAGCGCGTGTCCACATCCAAATTTGCACGCCTTTTTGGACCTGCAAATACAAACAAGCATATCGCTTAATCTGATAACAGACTTCCTTGAAACAACAATGCACAGCATGCATGGTGTTAGTTTTATAAGCATTATTATTGTGCGAGATTTAGATATTTGTCGCATTTTCTACTGCAAGTCTGCAACACATTTTACAGACCAATTTACAATTACGCGACCACGAAGTTTTAAATCCTTCCGATACGGCGGCGAAACCCATCCCCAAGTACCACTAAGTAGTTGATATCGATCGACTTTGAGGAGAAATTTAGCCAAAAGAACAGGCGGAATGGTAACGAGCACAACTGCACCAGCCGATCACCTGAGTATATAAATACAGTTTGACTATCTATTATCCAGTTTGACTGTATAAAAACATTTAAATACTACTCAAATATTTCACTTGTCAACATTCTGATAGATAAATTGGTCAGATTATTATTTAAGGTTTATTATGCTTACTTATACTTATTTTGAGGAGGAATTGAGAGGATTTGAACTTCGCTGTTACAATCGTAACTCAATGTATATTAACCCTTTTAATTATGAACGCATAATGTAGAATCTCAATGAATTCAACAGATATAAAATTAATAGAGAAATGGGAGAGCTACCAAAAATGAAGTTGTCAAGACTTCCATTAGGCACAAACTCATAGATGAGTAGCCTTTCTGTGCCTTTGAGGGAGTAACCGAGGAGCCTCACCAAACTTTTGTGCTGAAGCTTCGCCAATAGTGAGGCCTCATTTTTGAATTCTAATTCACCTTGTCCAGAATTCTTTGACAATCTTTTCACAGCTATTTCTCGCCCATCAAGAAGTTTACCCTGAAGTTAAAAATAGCGTCACTGTTAAACCAATAAAATCATTCTACCAGACTTCTTTGTTTGCTAATTTTTTTTTACCTTATAAACAGCTCCAAATCCACCCTGCCCAAGTTTATTACTATCAGAGAAGTTTTGTGTCGCAACTTTGATGGTATCGAAGTCAAATTGCAAGGACTCAGCACTGCCAATGTCATTCAAACCTTAAAGAAAAATAGATATATGGAGTAAGAAATAATAAATGAGCTAAGAGATGAACTTCAGATTGGTTCATATTCTCCGGAATATTTAGAATTTACTTGAAAACTCGATTTACGCCCAAATTTGAAAAATGTCTTTCTAATGAAATAAACTAGGATTTCTTGACAACAAATGGAGAAACCAAGCAATATATATATTGATTATAATTACAACAAACGAATCCATGTTTAAACGTACCATTATTTTTATCCTTTAGCTTCCTGTTCCTTGTACAGATATAAAGGCAGACTAGGATCGCCAAAGCGATAGTCGGAACGACTGTAACGATGATGATAGTCTGAGCATCATTCCCTGCAGTTAAAACATATATGCATATTGATTACTACCTCTGTCTACTCAAGAATGGCTCTAGTACAAAACTCACAAAGGTATAATAATGTATACGGTACTTGTGTCATAAATATTATTATTGTGTTAAAGTCGAGGTAAAGTTGAAATTTATTTTATACTCTTTAATTTCCTCTAACTGTCATTTTTAATTTGTGTAAAAAAATTGTACTTAATTAAGCAACTTTGGTGGATTAAGGAGTACGTCATATTGATTGTTGAGTTGGTAACAATTGGTATGAAGGTGCTACACCTAAATAAATTTATCCGAAACATTAATTAATTTTAGGGATAATCCTCCAATTAGAACTCAAATTACACTTGTTTCTCATGTCTAGTCCTCTAGTTATTCATTCTACATATTTCGTTCAATCTTTGTATGTCTAAAACCTCATTCCATACTAAAAAAATAGAGCAAAATACGACTAAACTTGAAAAAATAGGTATAGTTAGAGGTTAAAGGTCGAAAACAATTATAGTCTGGGGAGTCAAAATGAAAATAGCTATAGTATGATGACTAACATGAAAGTTAACAAATATTAGTATGCAAAAAAATAAAAATAATTAGTAAGAGCACTAAACATAAAAAACAACTAGTAAAATAATTTTTCCTTATTTTTGCTTGACCAAATAACAAAAGATCACAAGGTATGTAGTTTTATCTTTTGTCTTACTCCTTGTCCAACTACCACATACTACTTACTCATCTATATAAGATATATATATGTAAAATTCATGAATTATTGGAAGGAGTATGTGACAATTGGACAAGTAGTGTGACAATAAATGAGACATCGACAAAATATTCAAACACGGGTTGTGGGACTAGTTATGTTAGAAGTTTTGTTCATATATATCAACAATTATAAGTACTACGCAAAGAAGAATATATAACCTTTGCTTGGAGGTTTGGATCCATCATCCTTTTGTGGTGAATCAGGACGTGTGGCCGGAAAATCAACAAGAGATGAGAAAGGTTGATTCGCATACCTAAAATGACAGCTTGGTGTGAGAACTCTTCCTTCTATTTTCCCATCACAACATGTAGGAAGTATCCCAAATGTCATGTTCAAGCAATCGTTGCATTGCTTCTCTGACAAATCAGGATTGCACTGCACAAGCCCATAAATTTCCAAATTATTCGGGCCAGACGACATGTTACCAGAAGCAAACTTGTTAATAGAGTCACCGCTTGCAGCTTTTCCTCGTAAGCTGTCCAACAAATTTCTCACAACCTCGTTAAACTGATTCACATCTTGGGCCATATCACTGTTGTATACGTATGCATAAGGAGACGTATCGATGGTTTTCAATATATTTTCACCCGAGTACCTTAACATACAATCATCGGACCATCCGATTGAATCTTTTTCGCGACGACAAAGCTCTCTTAGCTGACTACTAGAATCATTGAGACAACTACGACACTTATCCGGCCCAACATCACTTCTGCACAGAGCGATCACATTAACTGTGTCGTTCAGGCCAATTGAGAAATTGTAGAAACTTGCATTTGTCGTGAGGAAAGAGGGTAAAGTATCGAGATTTTTTTGAAACGTACTGTTACTTGTGTATGTTTCGCCAACATAGTAATTACAGTAGTGGGCTAAGAGTTCAGGCTGAGCAATAGTGAGAACAAGAAGTTGTAAGAATATGCTAGAGACGGCAAATAAAAGACGTTTTCCGGAGCCCATTGCAGTTGTGTCACCCACTATAATGAGTATTCTGGAGAAGAATGGCCTAAATAATACATATGAGTTAGGCCTACGAGACTGTTGTGTATTCATTGACTAGCTAGGTACGTAGTCTAGAAGCAAGTTTTCGTGATATGACTAGAATTGTGGTTAGACCTGCTTTAAATTTCTTCCATTGACTTCGTCAAACTTTAATAAGTGGTTGAAGGGAATGGAGGAAAGCTAGCTAGCCTGAGTTAATTAAAAGAAATAGACTTGTACTGATTTTCCTTATAATTTCCCACTTGGCCGGCCAAGTCCAGATAACGTCCTCAAAAGGACACGCGAAAACGAAGCTAGAAGAAAATGTAGTGTGCAGGTCGTCGGGACCAAATTAATCCGCCTCCCAAAGAAGGAAAAAGTTGTACAATTTGGTTTTGTCCGCCACAAAAGTCCAGCGCATTTCTAGACTTTAACCATCACAAAATGGTTGCATGCTAACCCGATTGCTTTAATCATCACAAAAGTTATTGTGTTTATATATAGTCTTTAATAAGGACATTTTCGTGGTGGCTTTTTGAATTTTTGTGATGTGTTTATTAGAAACATTAATATGGAATCGGGACCTCATTTCCACCAATCAAAAAGAATGATTTTTTTACCCCGCTAAAGGAGTATAATTTTTCTTTTCCCTGAACTTCCATAGTACACATTCCTTTAATTAGTTCTTCTTTATGATAATGCTACCCCGTCTATCCCTTTTTATTTGTCTAGTAGAATTCTTTCAAATACACTATTCGTTCCAAAATATTAGATGATTATTTACTTTTTAAAATCAACTATAGATATTAGTAAAAACTCAAAATTGACATAAATTACTTTAATTGCAGTTAATACAATAATAAATATTATAAAATATCTACAAACTATTATCGTAACAGTTATTGTTTCAGAATTTTAAATAGTCAGTCATCTTAATTTTGAGTTTGGAATGTCCCAAATTGACTTTCAAAAGTCAATAATGTATTTAAAATTCAGAATGAAATAAATAATATGTTAAAAACCCTAATTAAGAAATAAATACCAAATTATTTAAAAACCTATAACTTCATAAAAATAAGAAAAACTTTGGATTGCTCAATTTGACTTTACCCATGAAATTTTGCACTTTAAATGACGTACATCATGGCCGAAATTAAGCAATAACTCTTGTAGACTGTAATTCCTAACCGAATACAAGTTACGTCCAAAACAAAGCAATATCATCTTCCCATTACAATGTTACCTATTTTCGACCATTATCAGGGACAGAATGTGATGAGGTAGTTAGTTCTAGAGGGGCATGTAAATGTGCTAGTTCCATCATCATATGCGTAACTATAAGCTTGTGGACACTTTTCCTTGAAAAATAAAAGAGTAGTTTGTTGGCTTGCATTTATCGCAGAGCAAAAATTACCCACGCAGCAATATTCCGGTCGATTAAACGCCATGCAAGCGGATTTGCATCCAATTGTAGCACCCTTATGGTCTCTTAACGCCAGTTCCCTTGGACACTCTGCATTTATGTCAGCCGAGCAGTTTATTGCTTGGCAGCCGCCTGATGGAGCCACAAGAACGGGTAAATTAAATCCACCATCACCATCACCACCTAAGGTGAATTCTACTAGAGTTACGGGCGTAATTCCGCTGGCACCACTTAACATGCAGCTGAATGATGCACCAGCGGTGCGAAGTAGCATGCAAGTGTTTGATACACCAGCAGTGTAGGTGTAGAATGATCTGGCCCAGATTTTTCCCTTCCATTTATCGGGGGCAGTGATTGTGGATGAGACGATTGGCCCTAGTTGGAATCCAGATGTGAACAGTTGTTGGCCGGCACTGGTTAGTGTTGATGGCCAAATTGTTTGTGATTGTGAATTTAGTTGATTCAGCCCCTGCATTTTTATTTGAAATTAGTAAAAAACTGGAGACGACTAAATATGTATATATGAAGTACATCAAGCAAAACCATAACTTACCATGTAGCAAATGGGAGGCCAATGAAAGAACAAAGAGAATTTCAAGCCCCATGGTGTATACTTCTTTGTTTGGGTTTTTGGTAATGATTTTATTATGCAATGATACTGGAGAGAGATTCTTTTTTCTTTCGATGGTAGATAAGAATCAAGACCTCATTGGCTGATTGATCAATTAGTCGACTCAACTTCCTGAATTTCTACCCAAAAAAATAATAATAAATAATATTTCATCTGTTTCATAAATTAAAAAGAATTATATTTATAAAATTGATGAATATAAAGGACATATATATATATATATTTGTCCTATATATTTTAAAAATAATAAGATATAGTTTAACAGTATAGTGTGATGATGAAACTATGATCCATATTGTTTCACTGTATACATTATCACTAGTTGAGATTTATTTTGTTAGAAATGAGGGAAGAATACGTTTATGGGTATATCAACCGTATGAATAATTTTCCACGGTCTTCAGTTTCTCAATTTTTGTCAGGTCATGAGTTTGAAAGGGTCGATAAGACGACTAGTCATGCAAGTTACGTGTTCATTTTATCTTTTGGACTTTATATGTGATAATAAGGAAATGGTCAAAAGCTGGTTGTAGAACATGCGTGCAACTTTATGATTCATTTTGATATGAGAGGTTAATTAATGATGTAGCAAATGTAGGTATCTATATACTTGCATTACAGTGTATTACCTACGTTTTAGGTTTTTGGATTCATTGACTTTTCTAGCCTATATAACCAAATGCGGAATCAGGGGGCAGGGGCATATGATCATGATATTCCGACGACTCTCCCTAATGTACCCTGCATATGACTCTGATGCTGCCGCTCGCTGTCGCTCCGCCGCCTCACCCTCACGCCTTCTTCTTCGTTGCAGGTCTGCAACAGCCAACAGTTAGTTTTTTTTTTAAACTTTTATGAAACGACCTCGTTTCATTTAGTAACTTAAAAAAAACCTTTCTTTTCTCTTCAAAATCGCATCAGGCATCAACACGACCCTTTTCTTTTTCCTTCCGCCGACCGCCTCTCATTCTCCCAAGTCTCACTCTTAGCCTTTGTGGCTCTGGCGCTCTGCTATCCTTTCCCTTCCAGTCTTCCTAGTTCCTTCTGCCTTTGCTTCTCCTTTTCTCCCTCCAGGTTGAGGTCAGTGAGGTCATCCCTTCGGCCCTTCTGTGTTTCTTTTTCATATATGTTAATCTCTGTATGTGTCTATAAATAAGGAATTTTGTGCTTAATTTTGCCATTAAATTAGAGATTTAGAGTTTGTTGTGCCATGAATTAGAGATTATGTGTTATTTTCATTGAATATTTGAATTGATATTGTATATTTATCAATTTATGGTATATTTATGATATATTTTTAATTTGTGAAATAATTGAAATTATTGAATTAGGTTAGTTGATGAAATTATGATGAAATGTTTGAATTGATGAATGATGAAATTATTATGAAATGTTTAAATTGATGAAATTATTGATTAGCAATTGATGTTTTTATTTATTCTAGATTGTGGATAAATACTTGATTAAGCGACTAAGAACTGTTGATTCTTCTAATAATCAATTACGAAGTTCCGAAGCAAGTGGTGGTATAAATAATTCATGTGTGGAGTTCAATCCGAATGATATTGTTAGTGATCCGGGATTACGTAAATCAATTGAAGACTTTGATATTGTGATTAGAGATCAAGTTCGAAGAGAGTATTTGACTAGAGGTCCATGTCAACCTAATTGCCCATAATTATCCCCAAAAATACTTTTCTAATGTGAAGAGAAGCTTTCGGCCCGCTTGATTTAAAAATTTTGAATGGTTGGAGTATAACATTTCAAAGGATGCGGCCTTTTGCTTTTGCTGCTATCTATTTATCAATTCAAATAGAGTAGATGCTTTTACAAAAAGAGGGTTCAGCAACTGGAAAAAGACAATTGAAAAATTTCAAGAACATGTGGGTGCTTCGAATAGTGCTCATAATGATGCTAGAATACAACTTCAAGGTTTTCAAAATCAAAGGCAGAGTGTGTCACATATACTACTAGCACAAGGGCAAGAGATGGAGGTTGCTTATCGCACCCGTTTAACGGCGGCTTTGGATGTCACACGCCTTATTTTGAAGCAAGGTTTACCTTTTCGTGGACATGATGAGTTATCGAATTCATCAAATAAAGAAAATTTTGTTAAGTTTTTTGAGTGGTACAGCCTACGAAATGAAGAGGTAAGCAAGGTAGTTAATGAATGCTCCTAGAAATAATCAAATGACTTCTCCAAAAATTCAAAAAAACTAGCAAATGCTTGTGCTGTGGAAACTACATTTGCCATCATCAATGATATTGGGGACAACATCTTTTCTATTATAGTTGATGAGTCTCGAGATGTTTCAATAAAAGAGAAAATGGGAGTTGTTTTGAGATATGTAAACAACCATGGAAATGTGATGAAAAGGTTTCTTGGTGTGGTACATGTGCCTGACACTTCATCTCTATTTCTTTGAAAAATGATATTGATGAATTGTTTGCAAAACATAAATTGTCATTATCGAGATTGAGAGGTCAAGGATATGATGGGTCTTCAAATATGTGAGGCGAGTTCAATGGATTAAAGGCTCTTATTTAAAAAGAAAATTCATATGCAAGGTATGTCCATTGTTTTTCTCACCAACTCCAATTAGTTGTTGTTGCTAGTTGTTGCCAACAGCAGCCGTATTGTGAGTGATTTTTTTCAATATGTTACTATGATTGTGAATGTGACTGGAGCATCATGTAAAAGGGAAGATAAACTTAGACAGCTTGAACATGATAGGATTGTAGAGTGTTTGGAAAAGAGAGATAGTTAGTGGTAAAGGAAAAAAAATCAAGAAATCAGTTTAAGACGGCCAGGAGATACTCGTTGGGGGTCACATTACATAACAATAATCCGTCTTATGTCTATGTGGACTTCCGTATTACAAGTGCTTGAAAATGTGCATGATGATGGTGCTTCTGATGATAATAGCGGTATAGCCATAAGTTTGATTGATAAGATGAAGAATTATGAATGTATTTGTGATGTATTTGTTGAAATATTTATTGGGAATCACAAATGATTTATCACTTGCCTTACAACAAAAAGATCAAAACATTGTACATGCTGTGAGATTGATTGGGGTAATGAAAGTTCGACTACAAGATTTTAGGGAGGCGGAATGGGAGAATTTTTTTAAGAAAATCAGTATATTTTGTGAGAAGAACATGATCCCAATAATTAATATGGAAGACAACATGAGATCCCGCAGTCGTATCAGGCGCAATGGACAAATTATTACTAATTTTCATCATTATTGTGTTGAGATTTTTTGTCAGGTATAATCTCTATAAATCTTTTTTCATTATTCCTATCCAAGAATTTATCTTTTTTTGTTGATTTTTCATTATTACATTGTAGGTTGTTGATTCAATTGTTCAAGAGATGAACAATCATTTTTCAAAAGCATGCACAGAGTTACTTTTATGCATATCATGTTTTGATCCAAGGGATTCGTTCTCTAAATTTGACAAAAATAAGTTACTCTGGCTTGCTGAGCTTTATTCAGAAGACTTCTCATTGACTGATCGCATGATACTTGGGGATCAACTTGAAAATTACATTTTATGATATGCGATGCGATAGTCAATTTTTTGGGATCGAAGATTTGGGTTTGGGAAGTCTTGCTAATAAGGTGATTGAAACAAGAAAAATATGACTTTTACATTGGTATATCGATTGATTGAGTTGGCTTTTGTTTTACCAGTTGCGACTACTACTGTTGAAAGAGTATTCTCTGCGATGAAAATTGTCAAGACTGACTTGCGTAATAAAATGAAAGACGAGTGGATGAATGACAGTCTGGTAGTTTATATTGAGGATGATATTTTTTCAACAATTAAAAACGAACAAATTTTGAGACATTTTCAAACTATGCATATTCGCAGGATACAGTTGCCTCCTCTCAGTCGTACAACCGAAAGAAGCACTTCAAACGTCAATAAATAAAAAAAATTTACTGATGTATTTTGACTCCCCTATAAAAAATTTATGGTTCCGCCACTTAATATAAGTGGATTCATCGACTTTTCTGTCTTATGGTGTTGTATACTATTTTATGTCTCCTGATGGAGTTCTTTATTTTATTTTAATTTTTTCTATTATTTGAATTGATGTATGCATTACTGAGGTAATTTGATGTGTGTATACAACTATATATATCACCTCCTTAAGGATGATGAGGTTCCATATGCAACCTAGTACAATTATATTTAATTTGCATTTGCAAATAAGAACATAATTCTCAATAAAGGTACACTTAAATTCTTAATTCTTGATATATAATTTGACAAAATTATCTTTTGCAAAGGTGTTACTAAATAATTAACATACTTATATATACTCATCTTATTCGTACGTACTATGATAAATTGCATTTTCAAAAACTATAAGGCAGGTAACATGGATATTGAATCCTAATTGAGTAATATTTATGAAGAATCATTTGTTTCTGTAGTGATTATATTTGATGTTGTTGAATCATTGATGAAAAATGCAGGCTCTGAAGGTACTTGAAAAGTCTGAGAGGTGCTATAAAGTATGTGAACAACTGAAGCCATGGTTGGTCTGTTAGCTACGTTTTGTTGAACGCAAAGCAATGCAATGTGTATGCATTTCTTTATATCGTCGGTGTTTGTGCCTTTCAGGAAAAACCAAGTAGTACGACTAAATTTCTATCCTATATAACTCCTTTTTTTGGGTAGTGTTGAGAATCCATTGCATTCAAGGGGAAGGGATGAGAATAAAACCTTCGTATCTATTGCAATGCTTGATTTTTTGTGGTGGTGGGTGGTAGATGGTGTGATAGAATGATATACTTGTCACATTCATTCATTCCATGGGACTCATTCCACTATCTTTCCCATAGAATGAAAATCTAAGGAATGAAATGAACATTTATTCCAACGGAATCATTTATCCGCCATAATGGTCACCAAATACACTCATTTTCAATACATTCATTCTATTCATTCAATCAAAATATATAGCATTAATGAATTAATGAATCATATAGGAATGGCATTGGGTTAGTTCTATCTTTATAGATTGATACTTACCAAGTCCCCACAATTCTTCTAGTTGAAGCTCGGGTTACTTATAGTGCAAACAACCTCGCCATACCAAAATATGCAATTTTAGAATGCATATCTGAATCTAACAGAATATTGCTAGCCTTGAGATCACGATGAATGATCCGAAGACGAGAATCCTTATAAAGATAAAAAAGTTCCCGAGCAACACCTGTTATGATTTTATAGCGTGCATCAGCATCTAAACTCGCACGCTTTTCTGGATATATCTGCGCATACAAACTGGCATATATTGTAAGACCCAGAATTTTATGAAATAAAAGTATTCAAATTTTTTTATAATTATTATTCTATTCAGTAAATGGTTAAATTGATAAAGGGTTAAAGTTAAGGATGATATGTGAAAATTTTACAAAGTAAGCAAGTTGTCATAAAATATTCATTGTGTCGGGGAATATTCGTTTGGTTGGAGAATTTTCTTTTTGTCGGGGAATATTCGTACGACGGCGCAATCATTGGTGGACTTCACAACGAAATAACTGTAGGATAAAAAAAGCGACAAAATTAACATTTTTATAAAAATAACAGCAAAACTTTTACCGTTAAACTGTTGAAATACTCGGTGAGAAAAGTACAGTAATACGCGTTGTTCCACAGTGATACGTGGTATTGCACAGTAGCACACGGTATTGCACAGTATCTCTGATTATTGATGCTTACTTAAGAAGTCACTAAGTTTCATTCAATAATTGTCACAGTAGTTGCTGCATAGTATCTCATATTATTGATTCAATAATTATTACAGTAATATTTGCACAATATTTTATATTATTAAATTAATAGTTGACACGACACAGTTATTCATATTATTATTTGCATTATTGACAATGTTTAGAAAGTTCTGTCGAGAAAAGGGGTTAGGTTATTTAATTGCGCGCCAATAAGGAGAAATCCTTATCGAAAAGCCCCCTCTTTCTTGGGAACGATCTAATTGTCAATATTGTGAGTTATAATATTAATGATGAATAATTGTAGAAAGATTAAAAATGTGTTGATTAAAGATAAGTGATTTGTGGTGGGTATTTATTCAATTTTTGATATAAATAGAGGGGTTTGTCATGAGGCGTTTGTTGTAAGTTTGACTTATTATCTCATGGACCCCCATGTGCCAATTTGTCAAACCGTCGATAAAAATTGATATCAGTTTTCTTTTATTATTATTATAATAGTAATAAATTAGAAAACTTTTTATAATATATATAAAATTATTTGTTTTATTAGAATATAAATACAATATATTATATTATAAATAAAGTTTTTGTTTTATTATAATATTTTATTGCACAGTATTGCATAGTAAAAATCAGACAAAATATTTGGGTTTATTGTGCGTTCGTGAAATTTTTTCTTCTGTTCGTCCGTGATTATTTCAAATAGTGTCTTGTCATTCTCCTATAAATAGGTTGCTAAGTTAAGAAATAAAAATCACACCAGAATCAGAGAATTCTTCTTTATAATGTTGTGCGTATTTTTTTCTAGTATAAGGGTACTTTGAGTGTAGCTAATAGTGTAAGATTTTCTCAAGATAATCTCCGCTATACCATTCAGATTTAGTTTTCTATTAAGGTAAGAGATATTATTTTCATTCAATATTCGCAAGAAATATTTTTTTTTCATACTCTATAGTATGTAAGTGATATTATTTCATTTTATATTCCTAAATATACACTTACTATGATAAGTATTGCTTCTATAATTTCTGAAATGATTAGAAATTCCTTAAGGTTTGCGCTTCATCTAATATCATTTCACTATAATATTGGTCTGAACTTTCTTATTAAATTTTAATCTTTTCATTTCGGGGTACTATTCATACGGTATTATTCATGGGTACTATTCATACAGTAATATTCATATGATACTATTCATGGGTACTATTCATACGATACTATTCATGGGTACTATTCACAACAAAATTTAGTTTCTTTTCTTTGTCCAAGTTATCTTTTATAAATCTTATTCTTGAAGTTGAATCCATGTTTTTATCTTTATGTCGACAATTTGGACATTATTGAACTCTGGATAAATTAATTATAAATATCTAATATTTGTCTTTGATCTCACTTGATTCGTTCCTTATATCATGTCATAATCCTCAGACTTAAATTATGGTTAAAGTTATCTTTGGCCCGTAGTGCAAAGATGAACTGTTGATTTATGAATATCTTTGGCCTTTGTGGCAAAAATGAAATGTTGATTGGTATAATCATGAAAATTGATTTTACAATTGTATGTCTTTGGCTCGTAGTGCAAAGATGGATTGTTGTTTGGCATGATCATGACCATTGATATTACAGTTGAATATCTTTGGCCCGTAGTGCAAAGATACATAATTGATTGGTATGATCATGATCATTGATGTTACGTTTGAAGGTCTTTGGAGTAGGGTGTAAAGACGATATGATTAATGAGTGTCTTTAGCCTTTGCGGCAAAGACATTGAGTGAAAGTTCTATTAAGTCTTTGTGGCAAGAAGAAATTGTTAATTTACATGATTATGAACATAATTTGTGAATTTAACTATAATTTTTGATGTTACAGGAAAAGACAGGTGGTGAAAGTTCTCTTTGTCTTGAGTACAACAAAGAACTGTTGATTGGTGTTACATGAATAAAATATCGATGATGGACTTTTAATTTGGGGAAGATAGTAGACATTATGTTCTACTTGACTCTTCTAATGGATTGTTTGTTCCGCTACAATTATGGTTGAAAACTTTTATCTACTAGGAAAATTCTTGCAGCGTGTTACAGAGTGCTCGCATTGTATTGCTGGCCACATCTAATAACAGCAAATACTCATCTGCTTCATCAATGAGACGCTGTAGATTCCACAAAAGAGAAGGTAAGAAATTCGTGTTACTGGATAATTGGTTTTGTTTATATATAGGGCTACAGAATGACCCACAGTTGCATCATTCCTTCTAGCATGGCTTAGCCTAAAGTGAGTAGCACCACTAGAACTCGAGTTTCATGCAAAATTAGGGGATGGAAAGAAAAAAATGAAAAGAAAAAAAAGGGGGGAATGCTTAGGAGTAAAGAAAATTTTCAAGCTAGATACCAAATTTACTGCAACTCCAGAACCAAATAATCTCTTGTACTAAACGACAAAACGTTAGATCATCAAAAGAAAATTCAGAACATTATGAAGAAAAAAAATACTGTCATTTTAAAGTCAACAAGTTGGGAATGGGGTACCTGTGTATCCCAATAAAATGAATAAAAATTTAAATTAATATATATATATATATAGAAAATATTAACAACTTCAACGAAAAAATGCAGCTTTGCAACATTTTATATAACAAGTTTTATGCTTCAAACCGAGGAATGTAGTCCCTCCATTCCAAATATAAGATCACTATTTACTTTTTAAACTCGATTGAAGATATTTTAAAATTCAAAATTGGTGCGACTCATTTAACTTTTGCAATTTCTATAATTGTATAGCCTAAAAATAAACGAATTCATATCAATCTGGTTATGAAAATATCTCAAATGGAATTCATATCAATCTGGAATTCATTTTGACACACCAATGCATCAATTATCATTATTTTCTTCCATGATGTCAAAATAGCCCTCTGAGGCTTTAATAGTTTTAAACATGACTTAATTATTCCAAATTAGATGACCGTTCATGTTAGCTTCCATTTAGAATTTACTCCTTCACTTGCTTGTATTCTTTATATGATATGAATCATAACTATACCTATTTAAAGAAACATAAACCATCCTTTGTAGATAATTCTATCAATTTAAACTTGGAACCAAACATGGCCTCACAAAGCAGCCATAGCTGCAGCTGCTATGCAACAACCGCTAATGCCCACTGCTACTGGTCGTGAGCTGCAGTCATCTGTTACATGCTGCTGCCATTAGGCGGCAGCTCCTTCCTCGGCACCCCACCTTAATCAATCTCATTTCTTAGTTTAATAGTTCTATCTCCTTAAGGTTTTAGTATATAATAGGTGGTGCAGCCCTGTCCTAAGTCACAATACTAACTGCAGTAATAAATAGAACATTTGGACTAATATGCTCCTAAAGCAAACTATCCAGTTGGCCTTGCAGCCTCTAAATAAACCTAACAGCCCCAACTCTGGCAACACTTGTCAATTTGTTAGCCTTTTATTCCCTCTAACTTAGCTTGCGTGCTTAAACAATGTTCAACCCATTTCCTATAGTTAGGCTTTTAATCTAAACTTGGACACCGAAGAGGGTCCCTTAGTGCTGCTGTAGCAGCTATGTGCTGCTATTTGTAGCCAATTGTTGCTGCCAATAACAACAGCCCTTGCCCCTGCCTTATAAGGTTTTATTTCATAATTCATTTTGATGACTTGACATGCTACTTGTGATATAACCCTTACTATGCTTACCTACCAGCTAGGCTAAAAGAAAAACTTAAAACCACCCAAATTCTTAAACTAGCTCTGCAGTGCAGCGCAGCGCAACGCTGGGTTAGTGTACTTAAGTCCCCACATTTTTCATCTCATTACACATGCATGCATGTTCGAATCTAAGTAAAACTTAATTATATACTAATATAAATGTAGTAGCTAGCTAATTAGTCAAGTTGGTGGAAAATTAAAGTGTCAATTTTGTATATAACACTATTTTTCGTCTTAATTATTGTGGGCCCAAGTGCAAATTAGAGTTCACATGCCCTAATTGAATTAAATGCACAATTAGGATTCTACAACCTCTTTAAATGTAAAAATTAGGGTTTACACACCTAATTAAATGAAGACGAAAAAGCCAAAAATAAATGTGCTAGACCCGAGAGAAGCCTCCACGTGTCCTGAGACAGAAGGCTCGTGGAGGAGACTCGTTTTGGGAATTGATTGAGGGATTGGATTAGTGGCTAGAAGGACAGGGCGATCTGGGCATTACTCTGGTGATTAAAGGGTATTTCTAGAATTTTCCTGAGGGCATGTTCCTGGCACATGACCACTTTCCAGAAAACCCTATAAATACCCCTTCCATTCCATTGGGAAGGGGATCTCTCTTGGAACTCTGCACCTCCCGCTGGACCTCTCTTCAGACTCAGGACTTAGACTCTTGGAAAATCGAAGGGTTCAGACATTCTCTCTCAACACTCAAGAAGACTCTTGGAATCCCAATAACCATAATAAGGTTTCCGAATTCTAGGAGTGGAAGGACTCAAGAAGAAGGCTCTTGGAATCCCAATAACACTAACAAGGTTTCTGGATTCTAGGAGTTCTGTCACGCGTCATTGGAGTAATCGCCCACCTGTTCTTCTCCCTTCTTCAATCAATCAATCAATTCCGTGCTTTTCGTGGATTTCTCTCCTCCTCAACCAACATGAAACCCTAACCCTAGCAAGGTACGATTTTCTTGCCCACATTAAATTGGCGACTCTGCTGGGGAGGTGTAGGATTCGTGAAGGGTATGCCCACAACTCGAAGTGGGAGAATTACGGGGAGAGCTTCACCGACAAATAACATTACTTCATCGGATCCAGTTCCAAGGCAGGCAAACCAAGCTTTCCAAGGCTCAAATATGGATCTTGATCAACCAATTATATATCGAGGATGCTTCAGAAGGAAGTTCAACATCACCATACATGGCCAATCAACAACAAGCGAATGTCAGGCAGACCGGCGCATGAAGGCAAGGAGAGGATGCAAGCGGAGAGCAAACGAACGTTGTGCAACTGGAGATGCTTAAGGCGTTGAAGGAAGCACGGGAAGGACAAGGGATGATGATGGCTATGATGCTAGAAATGCAGAGGAAGCAAGAGGAAATGGGGAACTTCCGTAAGCAGTTGATGCAGATACCCACTTTCAAGGCCATGTTCCCAGGCAGTTCGCGGGTAGAACAAGCAGGAGGGGAAGACAACAACAATGGCAGCAACAACAAGGAGAACCAAATTGTACCTCCATTGACGGAGAATCAGTCAATTCCAATCATCAACTTAGAACTCCAGAACAGTGGTGATGCGCCACAACTCGGACTGGAAGCAGGCCAACCTCAGACAAACATCATCCCGACTGCTCTCCCCGTATTTTCACAAGTACATGTGTCAACCATCCCAAGCCATGTCCAGTGAATGACCCAACAATTGCCACTAGCGGAAGCGTTGCACGATTCAAGTGTACACCAGCCGATCTCTTTGGCGTACACCCCGCCACTGCAGCAATATATCACAGCACCCTAGAGAGTCCATGCCATGAGCCAGTATGTGATTAAGGATGATATGATCGACGTGATTAATCAACTTCGCAGGCAGACATCCCGATCATCGGAGTTAGACTTTACTCCACCCTACCCGGCACACATTCGGAGGCAACCTTACCCAACAGGGTATATTGAGCATCCCCCACACTTTCCAAAATATAACGGGGAGAAAGGAAATGCCAGGGAGCACATTGCCAGGTTCGTGGAATCGATGTCTCCGTGGCTGGGATATGATGAAGTAAACAACCACAACTTGTTGATGAAGGAATTTAACAAGACTTTAACAGATTGTGCCTTCAGTTGGTACTACAATTTGAATAAGGGATCAGTCCATGATTGGGATGATCTAAAATTATAATTTTTTAAGAAATTTTTCTATGTGTAGAAACAGGTAACCATTGTAGAGCTGATGCGATTCAAGTAGAAGCCGAGTGAGGAGCTGTCAGATTATGTGGACAGGTTCAGGACACAGGCACAGAAATGCGCAGAGCCAATTGAGGAAAAGAACTTGGTCAGCATATGCAACAATGGTGCTTTAGACTCCTTCAAGTCCCATCTCATTACAATAGCCTATGATTCATTTACGACCCTCTCGTCTTTTGCACAAGACTTGGGAGGAATCGTGACATTGCCTACCAGCCATGCGACGGTTACATGGAAGGGCAAGAGGATGACAACTTTGGCTTTGGTAGATTCTCAGTCAAAACCACATGGGGTTAAGAAGGACAAGAGCGAAAGAAATTTTGAACAGAGCAGAGGAAAGCCCGGAGACAAGTATACTAGAATGCAGATTTCAGAGGCCATCACTTGCAGTGAGAAGACATTCAGAGGCCTGTATGAACAATGGGTTGAGCATGGAGTGGTGAAACCTCCCAGACCCAGATTTGTTGTGATGAAAGAAATGAAGAGGAGACTAGACTTCTGTGTGTACCATCAACACACAGGACACTCCACTATGGACTGTCACAGTCTGCGAAGGATCTATCACGAGAAGTTAACAGCTGGTGAAATCGAAGTGGAAAAGGAAACACCGTGCTAAACAAGCCACTGTCCAAAAATCTTATCAGATAAATGAACTCCCTCCATAAATAGGGACGTCAAGAATCTGACGGAGAGATACATGGTGAAACACTATAAATCACCATCTTACTACCCAAAGTCAATGGACAAACAAAGGCCACGAACAATATCTTGATCAAGATTTTCTCGAAAATCCAGGATGATCATCCGAAGACATGAGAAGTTTTGCTACACAAGCTTCATCAACACAAAATGATGGATGACATAAATACTGGCTCTACCGTTGAAAGATCTCTGAGCTGCAGATACAAAAACATCAAAAAATCCACCCAAAATAGTGATCCACTCTGAATGGTAGCCAAGTCCTCGTAGATCACACTTACCAAGAAATTGGACGACCCAAGTGACGAGGCACCCGATTTTAAGTCCTCGTAGATCACACTTGCCAAGAAATTGGACAACCCAAGTGATGAGGCACTCGATTTCAAGTCCTCATAGATCATAATTGCCAAAAAATTGGACGACCCAAGTGACGAGGCACCCGAGTGTTATACTTTATCATCAAAAGTAATCGAGGCACCTGACTATAAGTCCTCGGACTAGAAAAGTTATACTTTTAACTTTAAAAGTAATCGCTGCACCTGACTATAAGTTCTCGGACCAGAAAAGTTATACTTTCAACTTCAAAAGTAATTGAGGCACCTGAGTATAAGCCCTCGACCCCGAAAGTTACACTTTATCTCTAAAAGTGGCGAATGTTATGTTAGTTCCCAAAAGCACGTTAGTTATCTAGAAGGGGGGTTGAATATATATTTTAAAATTTCTTTGTTTAAAATACTTAGTCAGTATTGGTGATACTGACTGCAGCGGAATATATGTTTTGTTCCCCTTCAAAATAATGCAGTTAAGGCGAGATAAACAATTATAGTAGTTATAACAGATATAGAAGTTATAGCAGTTAATGAAAGACAATGAGGCACATGGTTTTAAGTGGTTCAGAGCTAACGCGACTCCTAATCCAATTTTCTACTCCACGAGTAGGAAATCCACTAAGGATGTCTTCTTACAACTGGATCACTTAGATCCCTTCAAGGCCAGCATCCTTGGAACTTCACTTAGTTTACTTTTGAACTCTTAAAGTCCTTTGACTTGGATCTGCTCTTAGTTCACTTCTAAACTCCTCAAGTCCTTTGACTTAGATCTGCTCTTAATTCACTTCTGAACTCTTCAAGTCCTTTAACTTGGATCTTTACTTAGTTCACTTCTGAACTTCTTCAAGTCCTCTGACTTGGTACCTCACTTGGATAGGCAGTTGATAGTTTGAGGTGTGCTACTCAGTTGTAGTTCAGCTTCTGTCTTTCAAAGGACTGAGTAGCGAAGCAAGCTTTCTTCAGTATCGTAGTGTTGCTCGTTGAGTGTTCTTGAGCTTTTTCAATGTATTCTTTCTTTTTGCGTCTTGCTTACTTAGTTTGAATCCTTGTCTGATTTCTTTATAAAAGAGCCATTCAAAAATAGCCGTTTTGAATGCTCCCGTTGCTTCATTTAATGCTTCAGACGCTTTCTGTGTAGTGATGTTGACGTCCTACTTTTCTGCTGCTCTGCCGCCTGGCCCACTGACACAGCAAACTGTATCTTTCACCTAACACCTGAAAAGGTGTTTTCTGCAGGCTGCTTTAGTCCTATCCTTAGCTTCTTCAATACGCTTCTTCGATTTGGACTAAGGATGAATATGAAAGTATTGGGACTATCACTTTGTCAACGGTTATAAGCCTTTCTTCATTTGTTGCTCTTCCTCCCTTCATCAGATCTTCAATCTTTGATGTTGACTGGAGGAACACTACGATTATGGTCATTGTGACATAATCGTTGTGTGTTAGCTTTGCACATCGTGATTCAGACTTCTTCGTAGAGCACACTATGATTTCTCTTAAGCTCTCAGTAGACTACGATTACTTGCTTACTTGTCTTGCAGACTTCACACTTCTGATAGCACTCTGCGATTCCCAACTTGGCTCGGCAGATGCTTTTTAACTTTATGACTCTCAGTGTGGCTTCTAAGGCAGACTACGATTCTTTGATGCTTTCACTTGAGCTCGACGTTTTCACTTGAGCTCGACGTTTTTTGCCTTGGCCTCTGCAGACTTGATTCTTCGGCAGACTCCTATTTTGAATATCTTCACTTAAGCTCCACGTTTTCTGCCTTAACTTCTGTAGGCTTGAATCTCTTGGCAGACTACGATTCTTATATTGTCATGCAAGCTCCATGAGTCCTGCCTTGTCTTCTGCAGACTTGAATCCCTTCAGTAGACTACGATTTTGAATCTCTTCGTTTAAGCTCCACGATTCTGCCTTGTCTTTCGAATGTTGTCTTTGACAGACTACGATTCTGTCAAGACTTTAACTTTTACAGCTCAAATAGATTAACCTAACAAGTTTGATCTTTTCTTCTATACATTCATTTACATAAATGATAAACGTTAAAGCTCAGATCAACCTAACATGTTTGATCTATCATCTAAGTCCTTGTACAATGATTCTCTTAAGGATTGTACACTTAAGCATTTATATTTACTTTCAATATCAAATCTGAATATGCAATTCCCAACACGTTATGCTTTCTCCGACAAAAGCAAAGATTTATTATGAAAATTTGAACGTTATGCTTTTTCGTTAAAAGCAATCTGATTATTAATAAAATGACAAACTTTCACTTATACTTAAATAATTTTTCTGATTTGTTAAAAAAAAGAGTATGGATTCAAGTGATTGGTTTGTGAGAAATTAAAAAAAATATGTTTCTAGAATTCATGTTTACTCTCGTATTATACATATTCTTGTCTTGGAGTATTAATTTGAATGACTTACGATTCAATGTTTGAACATTGGGTCTTAAGAAAGAATTCAAGTTAAAGACAATTAATAATGTTGAAGAAACTTTATTCTGATAACGGAAATATACATGCAAATGAGTCTTCTGAAACAGGAAATGAGAGACTACAAAAGTTCATGATCTAAAGGCCATGACATATTGAATGGAAGAGGGGGCATAGCTAAAGCCTCCAAGATGACAATGGCGGTATCCCGAGCCTTCGTATTTGAGGCTATCAGTTCATCAAGGTCTTGGGCAGCTGACTCAATTCCCCGAAAGCTTGTTCTTAATTTACCCATGGCATCTTAAAGTTCCTAAAGCTCTACATAAAGTAAGTCATTCTCATAATGACGTGAAGTGACCTCCGAACGAAGTGCAACAACATGATAACTGGAAGTAAAGAGATCCAGCCTAGCACGGAAGGGAGACATATCAAGGCCCGTGGAGGATTGCGAAATCATCAACCTCACAACGAAGCCTATCTAAGTCCTCTGCTCGCAAAGAATAAAGAGAAAGACTATGCATTTCAAGAATAAGGCTCGCAATATGATCTCGCAAAAAGCCCTATGAATATGTATCCGACCAAGTATACATGGGAACCAAGAAGAAAAATGGAAAAATGAAGGAAGAGGCCAAAGTCTCCTAGGGTTCGGCCCCTAAGGCTCGAACATCTAGGGAGGTTATCTCCTCTTACCTTTTGATTTCTCCTTACTCGTTGATCAAGTTCCCGAAATGAAGCCGCCTAAGGTTCCCCAGAGTTCGACTACCTAGGGGAAAGTTCTTCTTCATCTTTTGTTCACCCCGATTTGAAGCACGCTCACTTGATGCCTTCTCGATGACTCCTTGTTTTGAAGAAGAGAAGATAGAAGATAGAAGATTTTCCATGATGTTCAGGGAGATCTCCTCTAGAAGTCACTCCCTAGGGTTCGGTCCCCTAGAGGTTCCCTCTCCTAGGACTTTGGTCTTCGAGGCTTGGAAAATTGAGCTCTGCGAATTGTTCAGAAACTTGAAGTAAGACTTAAACACTTGAAATATTTTGCACAATTGTCCCACCAAAGGCGTGACTCATGTGCAGGGGGCAAAGGCGAGCAACTTACTAGTAGATGGCATAGACATCCTTCAGAGTAGGGTGAATTCCCCCACAGGCAGTGACAAATGTGCAAGTAGAGGAGCACCATCATGAGATCAATGCAGTAAGGGCATTATGATCCTGTTGAATACGCAGGTCTCTACATAGCTGAACACAACGAAGGAGGCCAACACTCTTGAGTATGTCCACATAAACAGCGTTCCCTAGGATCTCGTCAGTCCAATCCTACCATCCCTGAATGCAACCAGATGAATCGGACAGAAAGCGAAGAGGGTTGAAAAGGTACTCTTGTTTCTCCATGCATATGCGGGGAATGCGATCGGAATAGGGAAAGTCATCCCAACATTCACAAGCCGATGCGTATAGAAACAAGTCTTCCTTCATAGCTGAACTAGACGGTCATAAAGCCTGAATTTGCTTCCAAAAGACATCGGAAGGACCAAAAGAGGGGAGCCCTTCCCCAATCACTAAGGAACGGGGCCTCTTGGCGGTTTCCGGGTCTGCAAAATATTCACTAGAGAAGACCTGCAAGCAAGAAGAATTCAGCATAAGGATTCTAAAAAGCAAGGAAAGGATGACAAAGAAAGCATTGGGACTTAAGTGTTTACCATGACAAAGAAGAAAGTCTGAGATTTAAGCCTAAGGACACCTGAAAAGTAAACCAAAAATGAAAAATTACTCGAGGATTTGCCCCCTAAGGCTCGACCCTTGAGGTTTAACCCCGTAGGGTTCAGCCCGACTACCTAGGGTGGTCCAACGGCAAGGTCCTGCTTCCTTTGTGGTTCGTTGTTTGGTCATCGGAGCTAAGCGCCATTTCGAGTTCCCAAAAGCATCGATCTTTTTTTATTATCCGAGGGAAAAAAGGTAATGGGGTTCGGAAGACAAAAGAAAGATTATCGGCATAGATGCTTCCTTGTTTTAGTGGAAAAAAGTGTATCCTTTTTTATATCCGAGCCAAAATCCTTGTTAAGATGAGATGGCCCGAAAAAGAAAGACTACAATCACAAAGTCGATGAAGCAATCATGAAGAATTGATGAAACGAAAAACCAACAAGACGACCAGAGGTACCTGATTTCATTTATCAAATAAGTATCATATAGTTGTTCTCTAGTATTAACGATCCCATGGAAAGAATATCGAAAATCATTCTGAACAAGTAAACTAGATACAACAGATTATAAAAATAAAAAATAAAAATTAAAAACCTGCCGAACAATATTCAAAGAATATGGCAAAAGCATGCACATGCTTAAGAGTAAATCCAACCCTCTATGTTGGTTTACTTATTATGATGTAGGCGCATAGCCCATTCGCGAAACCTAATCCGCCTTCTTCTTTTATATGACGGCAAGGCCTCAATTCTTTGATCTTTATGATAATAGTATATAAAAGATAGGGCATGTCTTCTATCTAATAATATTGTGGTACTGCCACTATTTTTTTATTTTCCTGAAATACATAATATGATTGATTATTCCTTTTATAAAAGTCAAGCAAATTCGTAAATATAAGGAATTAACAAATTAATGTATAAAACATTACTTGATTACTTAATCTTGCAAAGTCAAGCAGGAGGTTTCCGTGTCTTTACTCCAAAGCTTCTAACCTGCAATTATAGAAAGAAAATAATAGTCCATAAAAAAAAAAGCTTTCGAAATAGTAAATTAGAAAAATCAAACAATTTACGTTAATTACTAACATGATCTCTCTCTCTCTCTCTCTCTCTCTATATATATATATATATATATATAAAGATTTGATCTTTTAATATGAAGTTTCCGTATTTGATTTGATTTATCTTGATTTAGTCAAAAAAAAAGAAAAGAAGAAGAGCAAACCAGGAAAAGATTCATGTGATGCTATATGAATTATTGCCATGGTGTATCTTTTTCCTATATTAGGTAGGCCGCCGCTGTCTTTGTTCCTCAGTTACAAAATATTAACCCAAAAGCTTATTACACTATTTCCTAGTGATAACTAATAGGCTGAAAGAGAGTGAGTCCGACTTGAAAAAAAAGTCGTCACGGTGGAGCCTGCCCACTCGTTTAAATCGTCTCGGAGAAATATATAAGGAAGACACATTCAAATCTTGGTGGCTATATCATATCAGGAGTACTGAATTTGGGCTACAAATCATAAGGTACATATATTATATAAATATATATATATATATATTATTAAGCATATGTAGTCAAGCATTTTTGATTGCCTGGAAACTTGAAGGACTGTTATAATCTGCCCTTTCTGCGTGAAGGTTGGATCAAGGTATATATTATTAAGGTTATTAAGCATGTATAAGATATATATTATTAAACATATAATTTTTTGGCGTGAAAGCTTGATCAAAGCCGTCTGCTACAAAAGCAATTCCCTCATTCCTCTATACATGCATATATTCATATGTATATATTATTACTTTCTCAAAAATAAAATTATATATATATATATATATATATATATATATATACATATTATGGAAACAAATATTATATTTCTAAATATAAGAAATGATTTGAGTCTGTTTCAAAAAAAATATATAAGAAATGATTTTATTTTATTTCCCCAAAAAAAAAGAAGTTATTACGAGGGATTTGATCTTATTTACAAAATAAAATAAAATTTGATTTTATTTGGAAATATATAATTTTCAAATTTAATTTGATTTATCTTGATTTAGTTTCCAAAAATTAAGGAAACAAAGAATGATTTGATTTTCTTTCCAAAATATAAGGAAAGATTTAATTTTATTTCTAAATAAGAAATAAGGAAAGATTTTATTCTCAAAATATAAGAAAAGATTTTATCTTATTATAAGGAAAGATCTGATTTTATCTCCAAAATAAAATTTTATTTTGCAAAGGCTTACACACGATCTAATTAGCCGAAAAGGCCCATTTCTGGAAACAACTTGTATCCCAATTGCAGGTTTGACAATACTTATGTGGCCGGTTATTGTTATTGGAAGCATTATAATGGCAGGTTTGATAGTATATCAAAAACGTTCTTTTCGAAGAGGTGTTACTTATGTGACTGCAATGGTTGCTGAATTTGATGAGTACACGAATGATTGGTTGTATCTTCGTGAGGGGTCTATCTTCCCAAAGCCTCGATATCGAAAGAAGACCTCTCCTTCATCAGACCCTTTGGTAGGAGGAAATCACTCTGTTGATGGTAGTAGAATCGGCTATGTTATTAGAGAAGCACCACCAATTCTTATGGCAAGCCTATCAGCAAGAAGATCCGTCAGGGAGACCATACATGAAGTGAACATGGTCCAGGAAACAAAGATGGAGGAAATTTTGGAAAGATGTTCAGAAAATTTCTCAAGATGTCCAAAGAAGAGCCCTGTTAGGTTTTGCTTCCCTAGGGTTCAACCCTAAGGGTGTGACTCCCTAGAGGTTCCCTCTTGTAGGACCCCTTGTCTTCAAAGACCTGTAAAGTGGAGTCCTGTAAAATCATTCAAAAGCCTGAAGGATTTTTGTACGATCGTCTATTTGGAAACGCGACTCTCGCACAGGGGGCAAATGTGGGCCCAAGTACAAATTAGAGTTCACATGCCCTAATTGAATTAAATGCACAATTAGGGTTCTACAACCTCCTTAAATGTAAAAATTAGGGTTCACACACCTAATTAAATGAAGACGGAAAAGCCGAAAATAAATGTGTTAGGCCCGAGAGAAGCCTCCACGTGTCACGAGGTAGAAGTAGTGGTGCACAAAAGGCCCGAGGCCTGCGGCCTGGCCTTGGTCCGGCCTGAGCCCGGCCTGGTCAAAGCCTGGCCTGGTCAAAGCCCTGTCCGATCAGGCTTGGCCTAGAAGACTTGAAAAGGCCGCTTTTTTTAGGCAAAAAATCTGGCCTGGCCTGACCTGAAAAAAAGTCTGGCCTGGCCTGGCCTGGGGCCTGGCTAGGCCTGGCCTGAGACCTTGCATGCTTTTTTATCCAATTATTTGTATTTTTTGTACTTTAAATTTATAATTATTCATCAATAAACAATAAATTTTAACTTATTCATTATTGTAATTTATAAACTATAATATATTAGTTTTAATTAATACATCAATAAAGTTTAAAATTTTAATTATTCATTCTTGATTTCTTGCAAGTACATTTAATTAATATATTAGCTAGTTTATTTAATATTAATAAGTTAGTTGATTAAATTTTAATATTAATATATGAGTTAGTTTATTAATATTAATAAGTTAATTGATTAAATTTTAATATTAATATACCACTTAGTTTATTTAATATTCATAAGTTAGTTAATTAATACATCAATAAAGTTTAAAATTTTAATTATTCATTCTTGATTTCTTGCAAGTACATTTAATTAATATATTAGCTAGTTTATTTAATATTAATAAGTTAGTTGATTAAATTTTAATATTACTATATGAGTTAGTTTATTAATATTAATAAGTTAATTGATTAAATTTTAATATTACTATACCACTTAGTTTATTTAATATTCATAAGTTAGTTAATATTCATAAGTTAGTTAATTAATACATCAATAAAGTTTAAAATTTATGATTTTGGTTATTTTTCAGGTATTCTGTTGTACCAATTTAAATAAAAATTCTATAAAGCAATTAGAAAACTAATTGGAAATAATACTCGAGATATAATTTATGATTTTGTAATTTAAATTTATGATTTTATAATTTTTGAACTTTAAATTTATAATTATTCATCAATAAAGTATAAATTTTTACTTACTCATTATTGTAGTTTATAAATTATAATACATTAGTTTTAATTAATAGATCAATAAAGTTTAAAATTTTAATTATTCATTCTTGATTTCTTGTAGATATATTTAATTAATATACATCTTCAATGAATATAACTAGTTAGTATATTTAATATTAATAATAAGGTAGTTACTTAGTTGATAGTAAACAACTATACATAGTTGATAGTTAATATTAATAATAAGTTAGTTACTTAGTTGTTAGTTACTTCAATGAAATTAACTTTATATTCAAAAAATAAAAGTGTAATGTACAGTATTTTCTACGAAGTGTATAGTAAACAACTGTACATATATTTAGGAAATTAATTTATTTTATATTCAGTTACATCTAAATTATATTTTCTTTTAATTTAAGAGAAATATATTTATTTTTGTTCTAATCATTCAACTTATATTGGTGTGTAGTAGAATGTTAAAATAAAATAAATCTCAAAAATCTTGCATCATTTTTACAAAATTTTATTACAAGTACATTTAATTAATACATTTAATAATTCATATATTAATATATGAGTTAGTTTATTAATATTAATAAGTAAGTTTATTAAATTTTAATATTAATATACTACTTGGTTTATTTAATATTCATAAGTTAGTTAATATTCATAAGTTAGTTAATATTGCATAGCATATTATTAATATAACAGGTACATAATATTAATATTATTAATAGTTATTAATAGTATAACATTAATAATAGTTATTAATAGTTATTATTAATGTTATTATTAAAATTATTAATATAAGTTAGTTAGTTATTTATTATTAGTTAGTTAGTTTATTCATAATATTAATATTATTAAGTTAGTTAGTTATTAATATTATAGCATATTATTATAGTTAGTTATTATAGCATTAATATTATAGCATATTAATATAAGTTAGTTAGTTAGTAATTAAGTAACAGCCTACAGGATCCAGGCCTCCGCCCCAGCTCCCAGCGGCCCAGCCCCCAGCCTCCACACCGGACACCCCCAAGCCACAAAGCCCACATGCAATTTTTTTTTTTTTATAAGTGCTGAACCAGACCAGCTTGGGTCTGGCCTGGCCCAAGTCCTGGCCTGGCCTGGCCTACAGGCCTCATCAGGCCATGGTTTGGGGGTCGAGGCCTGGCCTGGTCAACGGCCAAAGCCTGGCAGGCCCAGGCCGGACCAGACCAGGCCGGCCAGGTAGAAGGCTCGTGGAGGCGGCTCGTTTTGGAAATTGATTGAGGGATTGGATTGGTGGCTAGAAGGACAGGGCGATCTGGGCATTACTCTGGTGATTAAAGGGTATTTCTGGAATTTTTCTAAGGGCATGTGCCTGGCACATGACCATTTTCCAGAAAACCCTATAAATACCCCTTCCATTCCATTGGGAAGGGGATCTCTCTTGGAACTCTGGACCTCCCGCTAGACCTCTCTTCAGACTCAGAACTTGGACTCTTGGAAGATCGAAGGGTTCAGACATTCTCTCTCTCAACACTCAAGAAGACTCTTGGAATCCCAATAACCCTGATAAGGTTTCTGGATTCTAAGAGTGGAAAGACTCAAGAAGAAGGCTCTTGGAATCTCAATAACCCTAACAAGGTTTTTGGATTCTAGGAGTTTTGTCACGCGTCATTGGAGTAATCGCCCACCTGTTCTTCTCCCCTCTTCAATCAATCAATCAATTTCGTACTCTTCGTGGATTTCTCTACTTCTCAGCCAATACAAAACCCTAACCCTAGCAAAATACGATTTCTTTGCCCACAATTATCTATGCCCTACTACTAATACTGAATTTTCAAAAAGTTTGACCATGAAAATTAAAGGCATAGAGATTATTCAACCCTTTTTGGCTTTTCCTCCTACATCACCTCAAATGTCTCTTTTTGTAAGTTGCATATTACTGTGTTTCAATCACTTACAAAATAAGGTTTGTGATTATTGATCAATTAATTAAATTAGTAGAGCAACCAATTGAGCCTCAATTAACCTACTTATTTTTTGACCAGTATGATTAATTTAGTCATCCTGTGGTATTATTAGTATAAATATTCATGATGTGCTATGTCAGGAAGCACACTTGCCTGTAGATTCATGATGTTACTTTTACTTTTTCTTGGACTGTACGTTGTCTCCCATGCATATTTTTTTGTTAAAATAGGAAATGTATTATTAACTAAAAGATAATAAGTCTTGGAAACTAGTTGAATCTATCTTTTAATTTTCTGTTTATAAAAAAATCAAAATTTGTGTAGTGAAGATGTCTAAAGTTACGAAGGCAAGAATTGAACAACTATTGGATTATATTGACTTTCTTATGAGTGAATGTCATTGGTTTGATTATGAGATTTATGGTCGTCATCATAAAAACTTGTTGCCCCGATATGATGATCTTTTGAAGGAATTAGAAGAAACACAATATAGAGTTGACAAGTTGAAACATCGGTATCAAGTTGAGGAAAGAAGAGTGAGAGAAAAACGTCAAAGCAAGGAGATTTCTTTTATGATTAATGAAATTAGGAGGTGTCACAAGAATTTGACAACCTGCATAGAGAACCTTCAAGAAAGATGTAGCGTCATCAATCCTATTTCTCAGACATGTACTTCGTCCCTTTTAGTGGAAAGCGTGGAAGACACAAATGAGGTAGTTGAAGAGACGGATGTTGAAGACGAACCAAACTTAGTGGTTGTGGAGGATCATGATTTGGAGTTGACGCGACATAAGGATACAGACATTGTAAAAATTGATATTGATCATGAGATTGTTCATAATCTTGTGTCCGACAACTTGGAAAATTTAGATTTCATCGTTCCTAATCATTTGTTGCAAGTACAGGTTATGAAGGCTTTGATTGTTTCATAATTATTTCCAAAGAAGAGGGCGAATCTCTAACTATTGGTGCTTGATATTACTTCATTTTTAACTTAGATGTCAAATTTTCTCCCAGAAAAAGGGAATGACACGGGAAGAGTTATCTGCCAAGATTCGATATAATTTATGTTTTGGTATTTATGTTCAGGCTGAAGTGAAAGCTCGATTGGAGGCGAAGAATGTTGGAGTGTTTGACTTGTCTGTCGATATAAACATCTCTAGCATTTTCAATGTATCTGATCGTTATGAGTTTTGTGAAGATGTTCCGTTTAATCCAAAATATAACTCGAGCTCAAGTTTTTCGCAAGTGGGAAACACTGATGTAGGACAAAAACTGGGAAAACGTTGGTCCGAAGAAACGACATTAATTCCCGAAGACACTAATTTCCGAAGGCAATAATGCTGAGTTCGGTGGACTTTGGGGTCGGGAGTTAAGTGTGGCTTCCCTTCGGAACAGTAGATTTCATGCAGAAACGTTCGGCTTCGGGAAAGGTCTTCGGGTTCGGAAATGGCATCATGACTTCGGGAATGGCGACATGATTTCGGGAATATTAGATTGACTTGATTATTATTATTTAGTTATTTTATGATAATAGTATTTTAGGAAGTAAATCTTTTTATAATTAAGTTATTACTTAATTAGTTTCTATTTTCGTAAATCTAGGAAGTTTGTTAGAACCTACAATATCTGTCCCATATATATATATATATATATATATATATATATATATATATATATATATATATAGATATATATATATTTAGACTTTCTTTTTAAAGACAAAAAAAATCTGGGAAATCTTCAGGGTTATGCAATCGAAAGGTTTGGTAATAGTATTGTTCTTATCCACGCTTGTTCCTTCCTCCTTTCTAGACTCTTTGAGTTGAAGGAATAATATATATATTACTAATTGTTTGAGCTCCACAATGAAACAATGTTTAATCTGATTGCAAATTAATTTAATTAGGGATGAATGAAGAAAATACAATGGACGTTTGTTTATGAGGTGCGAAAGAAAAATAAGCTTAGTTGACTTTGGTAGGCAAGGCAAGATCTAAATTAAAGATAAAATTAAGTTGGAGGAAGAATTAATAATGGGTGTCACATAAATATATTATTTTTTGAACCACTGAGGGAGTCTAATGTTTAGTTGTTAGCTTGAACTTTAATCAAGCACCAGCTGTGGATGAAAAAGTAGCACTAATACTAGGTTGCCGGAATGTTAAATTATTTATCAAAAAGGACTGGGAAAAAAAGATCAATTTGTACTTCTTTTAGGCTTTTTTTTTACATTGATTTTTCATTCTTTTACATAAATAAAAGTGGATAATAATGGAGGAGCTTATCGATAAACACATAATTCATACATTTTAATATTCTCATATTTATTATTTTGTATATTCATTTTATTTAACTAATACATTTTATTTAATTTTGTAGTATTTACTTTATTTATCTGGTAACCAGCAGCAGCTCTTTCTCTTAGCCCCATTCTCTGCTACACTTTAATACATTATTGTTATCTTAACATATCAACTTCAGCCCATAAAAATAACAACTAATCAAACCAAGCTGCCAAAAATGGCCCTGCAGCGCAGCCCCCCCCCCCCCCCCCCCTCCCCCTCCCCCCACCCCAAATCTCAGTACAGCCCCCCCTTTCAACTCCTCCTTTTCCACTTTAGAACTTATGCTACAAACTTGTGCGTGCCCAATTTTAAAGATGGTACAGATAGTATATCAGCCCACTATAGCAAAGTATTAGATTCATAATTTGGGGTTATATAGGCTGCTCAAAACAGAGATTCCAAATGACTTGACATACTAAATTCTAACTTTTCATTATACTTAAAAATTGAGTTTCACTCCAACCGGACACACTCAAACACTCTATGTAACATCACATATGTTAAATAAATCAAGCCCAAGCTTTAGTTTGGTCTAATATCTAGTTTTTAGCCAAAACACTCCACTTGGGACTTTTAACAAACATGTGGTGTGCACAGTTTTAATTCCTTGCTTTCATGGCTATTTGTTTGTGTTCAAACCCATTTAATCTCCCTTATGCCTCCACACAACCAACCTATCTCCTCTAATCCTGTTCCAGCCATAGCAAACCATAATGCAAACAAATTTCTATATAATTAACCAATACATATAAACTAGTTAGTTCATATATAATTAACCAATACATATGACTTTACAGCTGAAGTAATAATAGTTTTGGTCTTTCGGTGAGAAATCCATATATAATTCCAGAGAATATCCCAAGGTAATTTTGTCAAACCCAATTCACAGAACACAACTAGTGCATTATTATTGAAGAAAGTTGAAGTCTTTATCCGCAGAACTAAAAGTCCTAACTTTACAACTTAATTTATCACATATTTTTGGCATTAAAAAAAATCATACATTCAGACAAAAATTGAAGGTCATTTGGTGCAATTGACAAAAACCAACAAGTGTATTGATTATAATTAAAGAACCTGAAGCCAACACTGTCCCAAACAATTCAAATTCGTGATTTTAAAAATAGAAGCTATAACATTTCAGGTTTCTTCATAGAAATAATTCGAACTCAAGTGCATACATTTCATATATTAAGGAACTGAAAAGTATTATATAGACAATATTAAAAAATGAGTGAAGACTGATTGAATTCTGTGTTCTGAGACGCTGGACGTGAGAGGTCGAAGGCGGAGCGGAGTCACGACTCACGATTTGGGGACTGGGGTTTTGGGTTAGGGCACTAGGGCAGGGAGTGAGAGATCAGAGAGACAGAGAGAGAGATCAGAGAGTGAGAGATCTGAGATAAGAGCCGAGAGATGGGATATCTGAGGCCTGAGGGTATCGACTAGTGAGAGATGAGAGACATATTGTGAGATGAGAGATTACTGTGTTTGTTTTTCTATTTTAACTTTTTAGGCTTTAATTTTTTTATTTTTTATTCGGTTCCTAATAACAAAATTTTAAAAAATAAACCCGAACCCGAAAATCGGATATAACCGAATTTTAAAAAATAATTGAAAAGTTCAGTTAAAAAATTTCGATTCGGTTCGGTTAATCGATTTTATCCGTTTTTTGCTCAATCCTCACAATTATTATAAGTAAATTTATTACGTGAAAAAATTAATGTATTTATATTCGCCACAATTAATTCTAAAAAAATTATTTAGAACAAAACAACGATCAATTTTATCTCTCACAAAAAACCTCTGAACAATAATATATAGTGAGTAATAATTCCTTCATTAATAGTTTTTTTTCCTCGTAAATTTTCATCATAAATTGGCTCCAAATATCATTTTATTACTTCAAGTTTGCGAAAGAAAAATATAAATTGTGAAAGATTTTTCCATCGCTAATAACTATATTGTCACTACATTTTTTTTTTCACTGTTCCTTCGCTAGAAAACTCCCCATGTGAAGGTATGAATTCCTTCACAAAATTTCCTTCGCTACATCCCTAATTTCTTGTAGTGTTTAATTACTTTGGCATCTATTCATAATTTAATAATCCACCAGATGGATGTTAAAACTACTTTTTTGAATGGAGAGTTAAATGAAAGAATATATATGTGTCAACCGGAAGGGTTTGTTGTTTCAGGTGAAGAACAAAAGGTGTGTAGACTTGTAAAATCCTTGTATGGTTTGAAACAAGCACCAAAACAATGGAATGACAAATTTAATAAAACTATTTTATTCTAATGATTTTGTGACAAATGAATCTGATAGTTGTGTCTATAGTAGATTCAATGAATTTGGTGGAGTGATTATTTGCTTATATGTGGATGATTTGCTAATATTTGGTACTGATGAGAAAGTTGTAAAAATAACTAAAGATTTTTTGTCTTCTAAATTTGACATGAAAGATTTAGGAGAAGCAGACTTGATTCTTGGCATGAAAATAAGTAAGCATACAAATGGTTTAGTTTTATCACAGTCTCATTATGTGGAAAATATTCTTAAGAAATTTAATTTCTTTAATGAAGAGCCATTAGGGACACCTTATGACTCTAGTATGCATTTAAAGAAAAATAAAGGGAATGGTATTGCACAAATTGAATATGCCAGAATCATTGGTAGTATAATGTATTTAATAAACTGTACTCGACTTGATATTGCATATGCCATTAATAGACTTAGCAGATATACATATAATCCTTCACAAGATCATTGGAATGCATTGTCACGATTAATGAGGTATTTAAAAGGAACAGTTAATGTAGGTGTACATTTTTCTGGTCATCCTAATGTTCTAGAAGGATATTGTGATGCTAATTAGGTATCTGATAATGATGAGACAAACTCTACTAGTGGTTATGTGTTTACTTTAGGTGGAGGAGTTGTCTCTTGGAAATCTGCTAAACAAACTTGTATTGCTAGATCAACTATGGAATCTGAATTTATTGCTTTAGAATTGGCAGGTACAGAAGCAGAATGGTTAAGAAATTTATTAGCAGACATTCCGTTGTGGTCTAAACCAATTCCTTCTATTTCTCTGCATTGCGATTCTCAAGCAGCTATTGGAAGAGCAATGAACCAGGTTTATAATGGGAAATAGAGACACATTCGCTTGAGACACAATATTGTACAAGGACTGATCAGTAGAGGTGTTATTTCCATGGAATTTGTGAGGTATGAAAAGAACCTAGCGGATCCGCTCACAAAGGGATTGACCAAAAAGGTTATCCAAAAAGCATTCAGAGGGATGGGATTATTGTCAACTTTTTGAGTAAATAATATGTGATGGAAACCCAACCTATGTGATTGGAGATCCCATGAATTGGGTTCAATGGGTAACAACAAGTCATGTAATTATTTAATTATAGCACTGCACTTATTTATATCTCCCTATATGCATGTGGTGCTTACTGACAAATTGTGTTAGGATGAATCATTTAGATTCTTAATGAAACTCATAGCCCTAAAGGGTGGTGTATGTCAGTTTACACTTGATGGTTTCACCTATGTAAAGGTGGAAGTGTAGGCCGCTTCCTATGAGAATCTTTGACAAACTCTCTAGAGCCTTTATTAAAATTTGAGACATGGCGCATGGCCTAGAACGCGCCCAACCGCGGACTTGTGTGGATTCAGATTTATGAGTATGTGTGTAAGTTCACCTGTTTGTATTATAGATAATGGGTTCAAGAACTTAGTTCACCTATAATCTACAATCTTGAGCTTGTTCCACTATGTGTCGATTCAAAACCATAAGGTATCGGCATTATGTACTTAAAAATCTATTGCCCTTCTTACTTCTGTTTTAATTTTTCTGTTTGATAAATTTTGAATCATGTGGGGGATTGTTGGTTGTGCTTCAAAATATTGAGTTTTGGCAAAGTCCCACATTGTCTATTTTTAAAACCTTCCTTGTGTATATTAGTACAGCATAGTGAAGGCTAAGTAACTTGGTTGAGGAAATAGGGATGGGCTCGCGCACATGAGGACGGCTAAGGAATTGGGCTGGGCCAAGCTTGGATCTTGGACATCCGGTCAAAAAACCTTAGTGCGTGTGTGCGCACATTACGCCCGCGCAGGGGGGTGCCGATCCGGTCGATTAACCTAGTCGTTTTTCAGTTTTCTTCAGCAGTAACGTTAATCCTATTAAATTTTCAACGTTCAGTAAGGTATATTAATTTCTTTCTCAACCCTTCAAAAAAAAAAATACTGCTGTTCCTATATTTTCTTTTCGTATACTTTTTCTGTGCAATCCTCTAAAGTCTCCATCTGTGAGTGCACACAATTGGAGGCTTCACCGTTGAATTCTGGAGGGTGATCGCCGGCAGCCCGTTTGTACCAGAGGTTATTACCAGTGGGGGCGAAATTACTTTTTAGGACAGTAGCCTACCTGCGCCTCGGTTTTCAGATAAGTTGTTGCAATTTATGTTCTGTTCGTCTTGTTAATTCTGCTATATTTTTCAACAATATATACTCTCTATTGTAAAAACCCTATATACTCATATAATAAATAAAACACCTCTCCGTTCCCGTGGACGTACCCAAATTTGGGAAACCACGGTGTTGATTCTTTAGTATCGTATGCGTGTGTGTGATCCGATTCTAACATAAAAGAAGGGTACTCTTTTTACAAAAGGGAAGGAGCACTTTTGATTATGCTAAAACATTTAATGCAGGGAAAAAGCAGATTTCAACCCCCAACAGTTGTTTCCATTGTTGCTCCAGTGTTATGTGTTTCTCTGGCGCTTTTTGGCATGGCCTACTGTTTCATAGTTTGGAACCTGAGGAGACAGAATGACAATTCAAATGAAGAAACTGGTAAGATATATTAAATAACTTCTATGGTATTGGTATATCAATAATCAGATATCTTTTCTACTTCTTCAGTTGCATAATTTTACCACCAGAATAAATTTTGGTTAATATTATGTGTACGTAGTTGCGGAAGAAACTTCAGCGGTAAAATCATTGCAATTTGATTTTGGCACAATTGAAGCAGCTACAAACAACTTCTCTTCGGAAAAAAAGATAGGAGAAGGTGGATTTGGTGAGATATACAAGGTACAAAATTTGAAGGTCTAAAGTACAACAAGATTTGGGTCTTGAATTAGCTAGAGAGATGTGATTCTTAAACACATGCATTACAAGAGTGAGTCTATTTGAAACCTGCTGTATATTATTTTTCAGGGTGTTCTTACTAATGGGCAAGAAATTGCAGTGAAGAGGCTATCCAAAAGCTCGGGACAAGGTTCAGAAGAATTTAAGAACGAGGTTTCTTAAGTGGCCAATCTCCAACATTGAAATCTGGCCAGGATTTTGGGATTTTGCCTACAAGGAGTGGAAAAGATTCTCATCTATGAATATATTCCCAACAAAAGCCTGGACTACATTTTGTTTGTGTTGGTTATTGGATCCAAACCGGTGCGCCCATGGAGCGGTCGACCTGGTAGATATAACCACATGGTTCATTGTCTAGATACAATGAACATGTGGGTTATAATCTCTACTTAAATATGGGAGTTACATATATTTATATATGGTGTTAATCCTATATATATTTATATGGGGATTACACATATATAAATATAGGAGTTACATATATATATATATATTAATATATGTTTAATATATATATATGAGTTACACTTTCTTCACATATATATATAGAGATTGTAGTGTTGATTTTGGTACAACAATAATACACACAAAAAGGATATAATTAGCATATATTCTCAAAGCCATTAGAAGTCATCTTGTTAAGCTAGAAAGTTTGAAGTTACTCGAACTGTGGAAAATATATTTGGTGCTCGTTCTAACGTAGTCCAAATTACCGCTAAGTACATTGTTCATTGCGTTCGTAATTCTAGCCGTTCGCGTTTGTGGGCATACGCTTCAAAAGATAACTTGAAAATATAAATTTTCCGATTATATCCGCTGTGTGTATGCTATATAATGTTACATTGGTAAGCCGTCAGGCCCTCACAACATATCAATTCTCTTTTGAATTTAGTTACCATAAATTCATGCCATATATCATTCCGATATTTGCGCATGGTTAAAGTTATAACTGCTGAATTCTGGCACATTTCCCGCCAAAATTGCATTAGGATATTGGAGAAGCAAAGCGCTGAAACAGGAAATAATTTTAGCTTTTAGGATCTGCAGCGCCAGTGTGTGTACCTGATAGACACATAATTCATACATTTTATTATCCCTAATTTTGTCCTTTTAATTATATTAGTTTATTAAATTAATATGCTTTATTTTATTTTGTAGGGTTTAATATTTATTGCAATAAAGTCAAAATCTTGGTGATCAAGCGATATTTAATGCTCTTATTCATGTAAGAAATATCCAAGAAGAATCCTGCAAGGAGAAGGAAAGAGGTGGAACAATCTTGGTGTGCAAGTCAAATCCAACAAGAAAAAGAAAAGTCTATCTAGAAGATCTCTTTGAGAAGTTGATTGCCACTAGGAAGTTAAAACCTACATGTGAACAAAAGTGTCCAAGTTCAATGTATCTAAATTATGGCACAAATTTATTTTCCCTATAAATAGGTCTCTTGTTTTAGAGGGAAAGGAGGATTAGGTATTGTATTAGTTTAGGTTAGGAGTAGAAGTAGAAGTAGATTAAATTACTTATTCATTATACGCTTGTTGGAGAATCATCAATAAAGGGAGTTTTTTTATTTTATTTCTTCTTCTTTATTTTAGTTAGCTATTTTATTTTTAATGTCTATTTAATTTTTTATATCTAGGATGAAGATGAAATTAAATAATTATTCATGACAATGTTTTTCATCTCTTCTATTATTTATACTTTTATGTTTAATTGATTTCGCCTTCATATTTCGTTATTGAAATACATTCGTTTTATAGTTCGTATGTGATTTTAAATTAATTAAGAGGTTTTGATAGATTATTGTTAAGATATGAGTTTTTCATAATCCATACTTGCTCAAAGAAGTTTTGATGGGTTATAGTTAATCCTTAAATTTTCATAGTCTATGCTTGCCCACGTTAATTATAAAATTACTAAATTAAAGGGAAAGGAGATCAAAATCATAAATAAGTTGTAAAAATAGAATAGATTGAATTATATGTTATGTTTATTATTTAATGGATTCGGATTCCTAGATTGTTTTCTCATTATTAGTTTTCATATTCTAATTAATCAATTCTCAATATTTATTTTTAATTCGCCTAAAATAGATATTAAGGATATATTAAAATTAATCTAGTCTCTGTGGGTTCGACCTGTACTTGCCAGTTCTTCAACTTGACACTGTGCACTTGCAGTTACATATTTTTATCACATCAAGTTTTTTGGCGCCGTTGCCGGGGACTAGACTTAATTTTATATTCTTTAATTTTTATTTATTCGAGTTAGTTTATTTTTCTATTTTTTTTTTATTATTTTTAGGATTATCGAAGCGAATCAACAGTGCGGAAAGACAAGACTATTGTTGCGCTTTTCTTGGTATTTTTTATCTTAACTAAAAAAAAAATAAAAAAAAATAAGTAGCTTAGTTTTTCTTTTTTTTGTTAGTTAGAAAACTAATTGTCGCATTCATGCATTCACTCACGTAGAGCACATCATGTTTAGATTTTTTATTTTATTTTATTTTATTTTAACAGTAGAATTAGGATCTTATTTTATTTTTATTTTTATTTTTATTTTTTTGTGACTTTCGTGGTTAGTTGTTTATTTGTTTTGTGATTTGTGGAAAGATAGATTCTTATTATAGTTGGAATAATAATTTTGCTTGGAATCAAGAACACTATGAAAATTTTAATGCACACCAAGTAAATCGATTTTTTCCAACTTATGAAAATCCTTATCTAAGTTCATATCCATATCCATATCCATATTCGGATCCAGAACCTCAATATACACAAGAATTATCAAATGAAGAAGAGGAAAGACTTAGTGTCTTAGAGAAAACTATGAAAGTTTTAATGAAAAATCAATTTAGCGTGGATCAAGCTATATCTCGTCTAGAAATTCAAATGAGTCGATTAGCCACCATAATAAATGAACAAGAGGTGGGTGAATTTTCTAGTAACTCTGAGGTTAATTTTGAAAATCTTGATAGTTGTGGAAGTGATGATGAAAACAAAAATTTTGTATTCAATTCTACACAGTTTGAGTCAAGCGAATTTGAGGAATCTAAAAATTATGAGTCTATGCCTAAAATTGATCATGTCACATTTAATGAATCGGTTGAAAAAGTCTATAAGCCTAAAGTTCCGTACCCTAAAAGACTTATTCCAAAAAAACCACCTAGTAATTTTGTGGACCAACCCATTAAAGTAAATATGATCCAAGAGTTGTCCATGACCCAAGAAATAATTGAAAATAGACTTTTGATTGAAAAAAATCCAATTGATTTTTTCTTAAATCATCTTCACCAACATTGGAATGAATCTGAATATTTAGATAAGGTCAATGAGCTGTTGAGATCCACTACAAATAAGTCAACTAAACTAGAACATGTATGTGAACCAATTCTTCCGTCATTTGAACATGTTAGTGAAAATTTTCTTGAGGTAAATTTTAAGCATAATTCTGATGAAAATTCTGACTATTTTCAATTTTCTAGACCTCCTGAAAATCATGACAAATTCACACTCACTTACCCATTTATATCATTCATGTATAGTCATATAATATTTAAGATTTATAAAATTCGTAGGTATGTACATTTGTTTTCTTTCTCACCACATTTTCTTGCAGAACAAATGCCCCGCATACAAGGTACAATTCTTTCATATCTTTGTTCTCTTTTCTTAATTTGCATACATTGAGGACAATGCATGATTTAGGTATGGGGGGGAGTTTGTTTGTATTATTGTAATAGATATTTTTTTTTTAGGAAAATATTGTTTAACAAAAAAAAATGAAAAAAATTAAAAATTTTGTTTGACTTTTTATGGATTGAAATTATTCTAATAAGTGTCCGTGTGGAGTTAAATGTCATGAGTAAGATTGAAAGATTTAGAACTCTTAAATCTTTGATGAGGTACTAAATCTTAGTTTGAAATACCATCTGGAATAAAATTGATTTCAAAAGTATTTTTGCACTACACATTTGCACAAATTCTTAGTTGTGGGGTATAACCTATGATTCGAGTAATTTCAAAAAAAAAAAAAAAGAAAGAAAGAAAAAAGTTGAAAAAAAAAGAAATAAATAACTGCTTCAATGTCCATTAAACGAAATAACTGGGTATCTAAGCCTTATGAAGCATCGATATTCACGCTGAAAAGTGTGATGGATAAAAGCAGTTTGACTAGTCTAATTTTGTGGCCTTTGTTACTCGAGTTAGTAAGCCCTTAGGGGTGTCTCTACACCTAGTGCCCTAAAGCCAACTGGTTTGAGAGTCATTGGTCCAATACTCGCTACATGGGTAACTCTGAAAAGCCTAAGAAAATGAGACATTGCACAAGTCAAGAAAAAAGAAAAGAGAATTTTTTTTTAAAAATATGGAAAAATATGAAGAAAAAAAAAGAGAGACAAAAGAAGAAAAATGAGTTTGCTTGATTTTCATGGTAAAATTTCTACTAAGAGTTACATCATATACACATGCATGCATCACATGGAATAGATTTTATGAAGGATGGTGTCTAGAATGAAGATTGAATATTTTTGATAAGTGAACGTGTGATTTTGAATTTAATCTTGCTTATGTATAATGCCCATGGATATTTAGAAGTTGTAATTCAATTTCATGACTTGTTGAACTCAAAAATATTTTTGAATTTTGTGGGTATACTCACTGCAAACCCTCACGAGACACAATTCGTCCACTTGGGGTAACCTTAGGGTTTAAAGGCTTGTTGCACATGCTAAGTACAATCGTGTCTCCTACGAAAATGGGGTAGTATAATTTTTATTTTTATTTTATTTTATTTTTATTTTACTCGAGGACGAGCAAAAGCTAGGTATGGGGGTATTTGATAGACACATAATTCATATATTTTATTATCCCTAATTTTGTCCTTTTAATTATATTAGTTTATTAAATTAATATGCTTTATTTTATTTTGTAGGGTTTAATATTTATTGCAATAAAGTCAAAATCTTGGTGATCAAGCGATATTTAATGCTCTTATTCATGTAAGAAATATCCAAGAAGAATCCTGCAGGGAGAAGGAAAGAGGTGGAACAATCTTGGTGTGCAAGTCAAATCCAACAAGAAAAAGAAAAGTCTATCTAGAAGATCTCTTTGAGAAGTTGATTGCCACTAGGAAGTTAAAACCTACATGGGAACAAAAGTGTCCAAGTTCAATGTATCTAAATTATGGCACAAATTTATTTTTCCTATAAATTGGTCTCTTGTTTTAGAGGGAAAGGAGGATTAGGTATTGTATTAGTTTAGGTTAGAAGTAGAAGTAGAAGTAGAAGTAGATTAAATTACTTATTCATTATACGCTTGTTGGAGAATCATCAATAAAGGGAGTTTTTTTTATTTTATTTCTTCTTCTTTATTTTAGTTAGCTATTTTATTTTTAATGTCTATTTAATTTTTTATATCTAGGATGAAGATGAAATTAAATAATTATTCATGACAATGTTTTTCATCTCTTCTATTATTTATACTTTTATGTTTAATTAATTTCGCCTTCATATTTCGTTATTGAAATACATTCGTTTTATAGTTCGTATGTGATTTTAAATTAATTAAGAGGTTTTGATAGATTATTGTTAAGATATGAATTTTTCATAATCCATACTTGCTCAAAGAAGTTTTGATGGGTTATAGTTAATCCTTAAATTTTCATAGTCTATGCTTGCCCACGTTAATTATAAAATTACTAAATTAAAGGGAAAGGAGATCAAAATCATAAATAAGTTGTAAAAATAGAATAGATTGAATTATATGTTATGTTTATTATTTAATGGATTCGGATTCCTAGATTGTTTTTTCATTATTAGTTTTCATATTCTAATTAATCAATTCTCAATATTTATTTTTAATTCGCCTAAAATAGATATTAAGGATATATTAAAATTAATCTAGTCTCTGTGGGTTCGACCTGTACTTGCCAGTTCTTCAACTTGACACTGTGCACTTACAGTTACATATTTTTATCACATCAGTACCCTTTGGTTGAGTTGATAAAATTATTAGTCTTTTTAAATTTCATTTCTTGATTTCCACTTCCAAAAAAAAAAACATGGGTGAATGTAGATCCTGAAAAACAAGGACAATTGGATTGGTCAAGACGTCACAAAATTATTGGCGGAATTGCTAGAGGGTTACTTTACCTTCATGAAGATTCTAGGCTAAGAATTATCCATCGGGATCTCAAAGCTAGCAATATTTTGCTTGATGCGGATATGAACCCAAAAATTTCAGATTTTGGCATGGCAAGAATTTTTCAAGTGGATCAAACTCGGGGAAATCCAAGTAGAATTGTTGGAACATAGTAAGTATATACATCTCTAGCTATTCCTTCATCTTGTGACCATTGGAACCGAGTAATGTGATGGGGCCTTCTTTCATTTCAGTGGCTACATGTCCCCGGAGTATGCTATGCATGGAGAATTCTCAGCGAAATCGGAGTATGCAAAAAGACCACTAGTTTCTACCCATCTGAATACGCCGATGATCTCCTCTGCTATGTGAGTTAATGCCAATTAGACAATTTTACATTATGATCTCTTTCAATCTATAAATGCAATATTTTCATAATTTTTGCGCAGGCTTGGAAACTTGTGAGGGATAACACACCCCTGGAATTGGTCGATCCTTGGTTGAAAGATTGTTATTCAAGAGCTGAAGTGCTTAGATGCATCCATATTGGCCTATTGTGTGTTCAAGAAGATGTGGATGAAGAGGCCTTCTATGGCATCAGTACTTCTGATGCTTAACAATTACTCTGTCACTATGCCTTTGCCTCAACAACCTCCATTCTTCACTCACAACAGAACAGAATTAATGGAGATACCCCATGGTGGATTTATACCAGATCAATATACAATGAAATCAATGGCATGGTCTGTAGATGAATCATTAGTTACTGGAGTCTATCCCAGATAATTTGAGAATTTTGGAGTACCAATTACAATTGTTGGATTATATATGATATTTTAATTTACTCTAATGTTTTTTCCTTCATCGTAATTTGGGACAGTAATTACGATGAAGGAAAAAACATTACTATAATTTATAGTAATTACGATGAAGGAAAAAACATTATTGTATTTTAAGAATGTAATGCTTTGTTTGTTTTTCCAATGTAAAACTAGAGGAATCATCAGATCTTAGAATAAAAGGTGCAAAATGTCAGATATTGATACATTCTCACCATTTATTATGGATGAAATCCTATTTTTTAGTCATAGTTTCTTTGTATGTATGTAGAATAATAACAATATTTATTAACTTTAAAAATGATTAATTTGACCATAAAAATCAATAAACTACAATTTTTTAAAGCCAAATGAGAGTAAAATGTAATATGCAAACATTATAAGTACTTTTTTATAAACTTTTCAAATCTCTTACCACCCTTTCTAGTCTTCTAACCATTCCACTCCGAAGGGAGCCATTGGCGGCCATTTCAAGTTTCCTGGTTACAAATTCCAAAATCCATCGAATATAATGGCCCTTCTTAGAAGATTAGCCTCCTCGTCCAACCTCATTTCCAAGAAGTCACTTATACAGGGACAGTTTCAAGCTTTTTCAACCAGAAGTTGCAATTTCTCTACTTCCTCCTCGGCAGATCAACATGGGTCTCTTTCACGGTCTGTAGAGTCGGGTTAGTTCATTCCATTCTGTTGTTTCAACAATTGTTAGCTTACTTTGATCCGTCAGAATCGTTCGTTCTTTTGACCCAATATATATGTTTGCTTTGCACCTGTTTGAGAAAATGTTTATGTCAAGATTTTGTCAACTCTTTACTCTCAAATAATAACAGTCGCTAACTTAGTAATACTACTTTTTAAGTAGGTTACAGTATTAACAATTGCATTAAACCGAATTAAATAAATTCACATCAATTTAAATTGAATTTTAGAATTTCGCAAATTGACCAAGAAAATATAAAATGGGATTCAATTTAGGAGGATTTTGATTGTAAGAGTTTGGTAACAGCTTCTATTGAAAAAAGAAGTTAGCTTTACTTCAAATTTGAACAAGGAAATGTGGTTTTGAAGGCGAGAATGGGATTTAAGTTTGTTAAGGCCAAGAACTGATAACGCGAAAGAGAATAAAAGGATTTAGTTTGAAAGGAGATACAAAAGACCAATATTTACTCACGTGATACAAAAATATTATGAAAAATAAGTGAAGCTTAAAATATACTTTGAAAGTTCAAAAAATAATACCGATTCTCTGCAAGTGAATTATATTGTAAATCCAGTCATCATAACTGCTTCAGAGAATCCAAATATCTCATTAATTACTGTCACAGAACTCAAAATAACAGTACTCAATTGGTTTATAAATTAATGATAATTGAAAATACTATAGTTCATGAGTTCAGTTTGAGACTGTTGGTAACAGGCTTACAGCAGAGTAGAAATTTGTAAAGACCATTCAACACGAATTTGAATAAAACCTAGCTGCCTATTTGTCTGGCTTTTATTGGCTGTTTGAGATGAAAGTTTGATGGAATTGCCTTGCTGTCATGAAATCCTTGGACATATGTGTAGTAATGGTTGCTATAATTCACTCCTGTAGTTACTATTTTTTGGCATTCTCCTAGCAATATAAATGCAATAGTTGGGTTACGAGCTTTTATTAACAGTTTGAGAAGAAAGGTTGATGACATCGCATTGACTTCACAACATCTTTGTAAATAAGTTATGTAATAATTCTTGTTGTAATCCACCCCTGAAATTACTATTTTCATTCAAAAGTTACTTCAGCTTATGTTTTTATAGTTTAAATCAAGCACTAAATCACATTTATACATGCTTTAATTGAAGATTAGAGGATGAAGCGGAAAGGAATTATCACGAATTTGAAAAATGGCATAATGGAGGTGGGATGTTCCACAAGTCAGCCTGCATTGATCCAACAGCACTCGTAGAACTTGGTGCAATTATTCATTCAAGATCTCTTGTAGGTGCAAATGTTCATATTGGATCAGGAGCTATTATTGGACCTGACGTTATAATTGGTCAGTCAACAAAAATAGGGTATAATCGCTTGTTACTTGGAACAGTTATCTTTGTAACTGGTAACTTATCATGAAAGTAAAAATCTTTTCAGCCGTCATATTCTACTCCTCCTCCACCCCCCAATTCTCAAATATAAGAGCAAATAGAGGTTTGATTTTGTTCTAAATAAGTTAGCAAAATGAATTTTGCAAAGAGCAAGTGCTTGATTGTTGGGGAAAAAAATTCATTAGCTTAAAGGTTTCCTTAGCCTAATATAAGAAAACTCGAGTTTTGTAAATTAAATTCTTTTAAAGTAGACAGTTTTATAAATATCGGAAAATAAAATGTAAAGAAAATTAATTTCTAAATGGTATTACTAGAGATGTCTAAAATAAACATAAATCCTTGTAGATAATCTATATATAGCAAGTTATGATTTATAATTGAAATGGTTACATTCTCCCCTTAAAATTTAAGCTCTTATATTTGGAAATAAAGGGAGTATTTTTGACTGATATCATACTTGAAGCTCATTTTAGATGTTATTCCTGTGCAAATCTTTCATATTGTTTTGATAAGTTATATTGTTTCCTTCGTATTTACAAATTAAAATTCCAGCACTCTCTCTCTCACACACACAGACATGACATAACACAAACCACTTGCACCTATCTCCAACCCCCATCATGCCCACGGATGCACCTGATAAACATGCCTGATGTGTTAAAAGAATATGTGTGTACTTCCAGTTGCATAGCAATTTCTTCTTATTATTTGAGATGAGTGTGTGGCTGTAGACTCGATCACTCATTATTTTTCCTTCATGTCAGCAATTTTTCTCATTTTATTAAGTGTATCTGTTTCTAAGTAATTTATTAAACTACAATATATTGTTCAGGTATAATGTTGCACTTACTAATTGCTTAGTTGGTGATTCATGTGTTATTCACAATGGAGTCTGCATTGGTCAAGATGGTACGTATGGATTATCTTAAACTTATTTATTTATTATAATAGTAGATAAGTGTCCATTATGTATAATATCCTTAAGTGATGCTTGGTTTATTAATATATCATAGTACACTGAACATATCATTTTATATGCAAGATTTGTTTAGTGGATTAGCATGGGAAAAGTTATTACTGTAAAATAAACCTATTGATTTTTTATTTCTGTGCTTTCTTGTTTCATAATTAATTAGATGTTTCATTACAGGATTTGGGTTTTATGTAGATGAGCATGGGAACATGGTCAAGAAACCTCAGGTTACCAATCTTTGACTTGGTTTCTGACTCAGAGTTGTTCTTTTTACAATATAATTTTTTCTTTTCATTTTATTAATATTGAAGATTTAACTGAGAAACAACTTTTTTGGAAAAGATGATACTTTTTGAACTGTTGAAGGTGTGATTTAAACATACTTATGCGCCATATGTAATATTGATATGTTGAGTGAGTGAGGAACTCATGAAATTAGTGCTAATTCTGTCTGGTACTAACATTGAAGTGACTAGTTTAAAGCTTAGAAGTTGTTTGTTAATGATAATAAGAAGTGGTATATATTGTCAAGCCCTTGTGGTGGGATTTGACCTAAGTTAGAAAGAAAACAAGATGGTGAATGAGAATTCAGAGATGGAGAGGAAGAACTACGCAGAATAAATTATTTAGCAAAAAAGATAAAAAAAGCGGCAGAATAAATGATAGTTTTCCTGGGTGCAGATAAAGTTTTTTAGAGTTCTTAGGAAAGCTCTGTCATGCTTCTTGAAACCTTTAAAGTACGACTGAGGCTGGTTTGCCTATTCTTTTGTAATGTTTGCTTGCACATGAGTTGTTGCCTCATTTTTGTGCCTTATAGTGAAAAGTTTTTTATCTTTCAGTGACTGTTATATTCCCTATCATTTACTTTTGGGGTAGATTCTATTTTCTTGCTTCTTTATAGGCTATGACATGGCTGCTTTTGGGAAGCTATTTCATCTTTAGAAAGAGGTTGGGGGTGGTTCTGCATTAGGACTTGTATATTTTAAAATCGGCAACATTAATTATTTCCCCACTATACTTCACACCTTTTACTTATTACACCACTAAATTTTTAATTTGTTCAATTATCATATTAAATAATTAAAATAATGAAATTGGATCATTCTGTTACGAAAATTAGATGGACGTTAAATTTTTTCCTACATGGCTATGTGAAATAAAATAAAAAAACAAAACAAATGACATGGAGAAGAAAACAAACATGTGAGGGAAAAAAACAAAAGATGGATGCCACATGAAATGATCAAATTTAAAAAGAAAATAAAAAACTTTGGATATCCCAAAAAGCTGTCATCCTCAACCTCCAATCGGGTAAAACTCGACCCACATACCTGTAAACGGGTCAAAACCCCCGTCTTAATCTCCTTCATCTCACTTTTCAGTTCTCATCTCTATCAATTAGATCCCATTCCTCTCTGCACATCGAAAACAAATCCTGAACTCAAAATCTATGAAACCCACTACACAAAGTTACACTAGATTTCGTCATAAAATTTGAAGATCAAGCATACCTAAAGTAAAAAAGCGTTAATATAAAAAAATTAGAAATTCTTTTGTGCGTTTTTGCTATTACCCTCGTAATATGCCTCTTCTTGGTACTGTGAGATTTCAGAAGATGAGAGATTTTAGCTATGTGGTATGTGTTTATATATGGATATATGTGTTTGAATTTGTTGATTTCTTCAACTTGTTTCTGCCGGATTCCTCTTCAAAATTGTCTCGGATCTCTCGGTGCACCTGTATTAACCAGGTAAGTTTCCTAATTTTTGCCTATGGTATATTTAGACTTTGTCGCATCAAATTTCTTCTAAATTTTGCTCGTGAGAGATGAGTTTGAAAGAAATAGGTTATGAAAGGAAGGGGCTTTGAGTACAGTTTGTCATTAGAAGTAATTTTACTATTGAATGGTGGCTATGGAGTTTTAGTTTGGTGTTGGACTGTAGTTATGAAATTACTGATTTGAAGAATGGAGAAGAAGGGTGAAAATGGAGAAGAAAGATGAAGAGAGGAAGAAATTAAAAAGAAAAAGAAAATTTCACATGAATTTCCACATCAGTACATATTTCCTTTTATCTTCATTTCTTTGCTGCTATGTATGAAAAAACTGAAGCAATTTAACTTTCATCCAATTTTTGTAACGGAATGGTCCAATTTCACTATTTTAATTAGTTTAATGTGGCAATCAAACACATTAAAAGTTTAGTGGTGTAATAAGTAGAAGGTGCCCAAGTATAATGGGGAAATGATTAGTTTTGCCTTTCAAAATTGTATTCTCTTTGGAGGATTGTTTGTTCGTCCTCATCTCTTGCATCCTCTCTCTTTTGTAATTAAATTTTCTTCTTCTCTAGAAAAATTTGATATATTTATATCAAATGGGATTCTTTGGTACTTGAATATAATTTTATATTCTTATTCTTCCTATATATAGCATATTTTGTTGCATCAGATATCTACTCTACTTTATATTTAATATCAATATCCTTTTGTGTCTTGTTTTTCTATCTTTGTTCAGATTTTGAAAGCCAGGATAGGAAACCATGTGGAGATAGGTGCAAATTCATGCATTGACAGGGGCAGGTGAACTTCTGTCTGCCTTTGAAATTTTTCTATGACATTCTCATGACTCACGAGTGTTTTCTTAACCAGGATTTTTTGAAAAGCGTCACACGCTCGAAATCTAAAATTGCTGTTATTATGGTCATGCAGTTGGAGAGATACTATTGTGGGGGATAATTCGAAGATAGATAATTTAGTTCAGGTGTGTCATGCTTTCTGTCATTGTTGACCAACTTTATTCCTGGAATTAGAACTGCCAGTATGTCATTTGGCAGATAGGGCATAATGTAGTGATCGGGAAGAATTGCATGCTCTGCGGACAAGTTGGGATAGCAGGTTCTGTGACGTATGTTTCCTTCTTCCTCCTTTTCTCAACTAATCAAATTTTCCATTATGATAATTTTAAATGCTGCATAATATTTTGTAAGCTTCTTAAATTCCTTACATTTAAAATTGTTAACTCTCATCTAGGGTGGGTGATTATGTAACTTTTGGTGGAAGGGTGGCAGTTCGCGATCATGTCTCCATTATATCAAAGGTATTTTACTTAGCTACGTTATATATCACCCAATGGATTTTCTTTTTGTTCAAATTAAATTCCAAGAGCCACCACAGTTAGTGTGAGGCTTCACCTGATCCTTTATCAGCTTAATATGATATATGATAAACTAAAGAGCACACAAAGTGAAGGGGAAGTCAACACTTAGCTAGAATGGGGGAAGATGCTGCTAAAAGGCACATGCTAACGGGCCTCTCTTGTACCCATTACCAAACTAAACTCTAGTGTTGTGTAGAGTCTTCTAGGGAAAAGATCCTAACTTGCCTTGCAAAAGCACCAATACGTCCTAATTTCTCTCTTTTCATCTGTCATGAGTTAAGTTTACTATGGTGTCAGCACCTTTGAGAAATATGGCGAGTGAAGCATAAACCAATTTTTAAAACCACACAGAGAAGCTCCCAAACACCTAAGAATATCTGCCAGTATATCTTTGATTATGAGACCATCAAAATAACAGACAGCAATTTTACAACTCCTTGGCTAGTATTGTTAAAGTTATAGCATATAAGAGTATTAAACTATTAATATGGTATGGATAACCTTTTCTGCCCTAGTGTCACGAGGGTGCACCGACCCATGAAAGTTGTGCCTTTCTACTCTTGGTATCTGCATGCCAAATCATCCCTTGATTCAGTCTAAACATGGACATAATACAGGTCCGGCTAGCAGCTAATAGCTGTGTGACAAAAGACATCAATGAGCCTGGTGATTATGGTGGCTTTCCTGCTGTAGGTTATTTCTCTTATATTCATCCATGTTCATTTGATGCTGTACTGCTGTATTTAACCGAGTAGCAGCGAAAACCTTTTAGCATTAGCCCTTTGTACTAACAATATTATGGCATACCGCAGGTTCCAATTAATGACTGGCGAAGGCAAGTAGCTACTCACCGACGCAGCTTCAAGTAGTGCATTTCTTTCAATTTTAGAGTTGAAGTCGGGACTTGTGTCAGCTAAATGGTACCTCAGCTGAAAGGTGCTGTTTTAGAACTGCTTCTATGACATTCTCGGTTCAGTCTGATAAACTTCCAAGGAAGGGAAGAGCCAAGAAGGTGGTGATATGAAGTTTTGCATATGCTTGGCACATTAGACAGTTCTAATTTTGCGTCCTTTCTTTGGTTTGATAGTTTTGTGGTTCTTCAATATTGCAACTTTTTTTTTCCCGCCCCTTCCAATCCTTGTATTAGAAACTGTTTAACTGTATACTTACAGGACAGACTTGAACGTGTAATCTATTGGTTTGAATTGTTGGAATTATCCCGTAAAGAAACAAGTTAAAATTTCATTTGTTTTGGTTCACTGAACCTAACCTACACAATCTGCTGCATTATTCATTTATCGGTGGAGTTCTGCCAGGGGGAAGTTAGCACTCTGATTTTCATCCAACGCTAATCCAGTTGTACGACAGCTTGGTTGTGATATTAAAATTTCTGATGGCAATTAGACTGCTTTAGATTCTATCTAAATTATTGATGGCTTTCAAAATACATAGTATTGGAACAGGCCAACATTATCCAAAAGATCAAGCAGAGCTGGCAGGTAATTTAAGAGTTCAATTTGCTCATTCTTTCTCTTTTCTGTTGTTTCTTCTTACTTCAGTCTTTATACCCTGAATCCTTGATCATAGGAAACTTAATAATCAGTTAAGCTGCTATATGTATGCTTATGTGACATTATTGTTTCCTGTTTGTTATGGTTTCTATACATATGATTGCATTATAATAATGTTTAACACTTGAATCAACTATGTGCATGATTATAATACAAATGGGTAATGTTTAAGGCTCTAATTATTACAAGAATATGAATTTGAAAAATAGGTAGGTATAATTATATATCATAACTATGTGATAACCATACAGATGTTCTGAATCCCAGTGATCAAGTAAACTTGATTCTCAATTTCTTAGAACGCTTCAACTTGATCTTCTTCTTTCTAGTAAGCTTCCCATCTGATCCAATCTGTAAATTACCTTCCATGTGCATCTTGTGAATCTTACTTTTAACACCCCATGTTTGATATCGAATTCTTGTTACTAAATCCGCCCTCAGTTCAGATGTTTTATTCGATATTGCATTAACCAGTGTTTTCCATACCTTGGCGTCGACATCCACTTGGTCCATTTTGGTGAATCTCTTATCTCTTCCCTGATGAAAATGAGGTATGTTTTTCTGCCCAACGGTGTCTTGATTATGGTAAAACGTCAACAGGATATCGTCGTAGTAGATACTGGAGTCCTTATTTGGATTTTGAATCTCAAGGTTGTATAAAAGAGCACCATTCTCACCACCTTGGTTAACAATAGTCGTGTAATTGCCATTGTTTGGTACCAGGACAGCGAAATCCATAGATGGTGTAGGTGGGTTCATTTGGACGCAAGCCTAGCCAAAGAAAGAAGGCAAGGAGACCCAAGAAGAGAATGACCTGGAGAAGCCAAAATCCGAAGCCATCAGGTTTGCACATTTTTCTTTTCTCTCTGGCACATGCAATGAGGTTTGAATGCAAGTAGATACCTGTTTGCAATATAATATGGATCGATTATCATTGATGCTTTAGTAAGAAGCCACAAGAAAGTTTTTAGTTGAAGAATGGAAATTGAGTGGAACATATTACATGTTGCCTTTATTAAAGTTCTGAAAGACGGGAGTTTTGCTAAGTTGTGCTTTTATTCTTTGTGTTGATTTACTTGAGGCCTCAAAGAATATGCTTTGTTACAGTATTTAAGTTACTTGTGCAAAAGATTCCTGTGATCTTAATACCAATATTTAAGTTAAAAGTCTATACCAAAATAATAACGGACAAAACAGATTCAAAAAGATCTTAACAAACTTTAGTTTTAATTTTTATCTGCTTTATTGTATTGTATAGCTCTCTATATATACTTGACTGATCTAGTTCCATTTTGGCCTAGTGTCATGTATTCTTCAAAACTTATTTGGTGATGCTTTGTCTTCAACCTGAATATCGGATATTCATATACAACTGCAGTCTTTGTAATTCCGAATGTATGCACACCTAGAGGGGATGAATTAGGTGTTTATGCTCGAAGTGATTAACTGTGACGACTTTTAAATTTTCTGCTACAGGATTAAAACAGACAGGTGAAACTTGTCTTTTGGTGTCTGCTTTAGACCAAGTTCAACTTTAGTTATAATTCAGACAGAAAAAACTAGTGAGCGTTAGTGTCTAGATTAGTTCACTATGGATATCAACAGAACAATATTATGTAGATGTATACTAACAGTTCAAGTGCAGAATAAAAACAAATTAGCAAACTACAGACACAAAGAGTTAGTAGTATCTCCAAAAATTATATCATCAACATTAATTTGAATAATCAATAAATCTTTATTTTTTGTTTTAATAAAAAGAGTAGAATCAATTTTGCTACGAATAAAATCATTGTCTAAAAGAATCTTACTTAGCCTTTCATACCAGGCTCTTGGAGCTTGTTTTAATCCATATAAAGACTTCTTTAATTTAAACACATAATTTGGATATTTTTCATGCTCAAAACCGGGTGGCTGCCTAACATAAACTTCTTCATTTAAATAACTATTTAAAAAGGTACTTTTTACATCCATTTGATATAATTTAAATTGTCTATAGCATGCATAAGCTAACAAAATTCTTTTTGCCTCCAACCTTGCAACAGGGGCAAAAGTTTCTTCATAATCTATACCTTTCTGTTGATTATAACCTTGTGCTATCAACCTAGCTTTGTTTCTTGTTATAATACCATTTTCATCTAATTTGTTTTTAAAAATCCATTTTGTACCAATTATTGAAGCATTTTTATGAGGTCTAACAAGATCTCATACCTGATATCGTTAAAATTGATTTAACTCTTCCTGCATGGCGAATGCCCAATTTTTGTCTTAAATTGCTTCCTTGGTGCTTTTAGGTTCAATTTGTGAAAGAAAAGCTAAGAATGCACATGCATAATTTCTTTCTTTCCTTCTTGTGTTCATCCAAGTGTTGGGATCTCCTATGATCAGATTTGGAGGATGATTTTTCACAATTCTTGATTATCTAGGAAGTCTAACAGTGGACAATTGCTCTTCTAGTTCAGGTTCTGGTATGCCAGTTTCTGCCTCTAAATGTTAGTCTGATTGTCTTCTAAAGCAGAATGGTCAAGCTGTCTGGATTTATGTGTCTGCATATCTGAGTTTTCTTTTGAAGTAGATGGGTCAGACTGTCTAATTTCATCTGTTTGCTTTCCAAGTTCATATATTTTTACTTCTGATGCAGACAGGTTAGGTTGTATGGATACAGTTGTCTGATTTTCACGTTCCAGATTGTTTTTTCTTGTAGAATCTTCATTCTCTTTTGTGACAGATCATGGTTAAGTTCATCAAAAATTACATGAACATATTCTCCAACTTTTAATTTATCAAGATTATAAACCCTATATATGCCTTACTATGCACTGAATATCCAAGAAAAATAGCTTCAGTTGATTTAGCATCAAATTTACCAAGATTAACATGTGTATTTAAAACAAAACATTTAGCACCAAACACTTTGAAGTTTGAAATAACTAATATTGGGTATCCTCTTGTTTAGTAACTCATATGGTGTTTTCAATAAAATGGGTTGAATTAATACTCTATTTAAAATGTAACATGCAGTACGTACAACTTCTGCATAATTTTTTAGGCAGTTTACTCTCTTGAAGTAAAGTTCTTACAGTTTCTTGGAGAGAACGGTTATTACGTTCCACCACTCCATTTTGTTGTGGCATTCTTGGTGTAGAAAACTCATGTGTAACACCCTTCTCATTGCAATATGGTACAAAATCCATTCCAAACTCATAACCATGGTCACTCCATATACTGATTAGCTTGAGGTTATGCTTTGTTTCTAGATTCTTTATGAGCTTTTCAAATTTTGCAAAAAGCTTTATCTTTAGTTTTCAAGAATAAGACCCATGTAAATCTTGAAAAATCATCCACAATAACAAAAACATAATAATTATTTCCTAAGCTAGCATATCTCTCGGGTCCAAATAAATCAAGATGTAATAATTGAAGAGGTAAGGATGTAGATACTTCATTTTTGCTCAAAAAAGAATTTCTTGATTGTTTACCTAACTGCCATGCATTATAGATACCTTTCTTTTTGTAGACACTCGAAATTTCGCATTCCTGTTACTAACCATGCAGGAGGCAAAGCCGTCTTTTATCTGTCGGAGACAGCCCTGGGAAATCATTAAATCAGACCCCCAGAGACAGCCTCGGGAAATCATCAAACCAGACCCCCAGAGACATCTCTGAAAAATCATCAAATCAAACCCCCGGAGACAACCCTGGGAAATCATCAAATCAACTTTAGAGACAACCCTGAGGACAGACAAAAGTCAACAGCAGTCAAACCCCGGAGATAACCCCGAGAAAAATAGTTGCAGCTACATCAAGACCGAAACCAACCCGAAAGGACAAAATAATAATTTTGCCAACTCAACATCAATTCGGATCAAATTACTATGAAGAAGGTCATACATAACCATCACAGCAATCCCGAGTAAAAACTTGCGCCGGACAGCTCAACGGATGGACTGCAAAGACTTGAAGATCTGGTCATGGACCAATCTTCCCGAGTTCGGAAAAGGTTAAGCCCCATGTCATTACGTAGCTCTCAGAAAGAGCTTTTCGTAAAGGTATGACACGCCTCCATCGGATTACCTGGATCGCAAGTTATGAAGGATCAAGCAGACTGCGCGTTGATCGGAGTGCAGTGAACTTTGAGACAATGGGGACACCAGGCCAGGCTCACCAGGCCCGGCCCACCAGGCCCAGTCGCAGCTCTACATGCGACTGCCGCATGTAGAGTTACGACAGGCCTGGTCTATATATATAGCCTCCCCCCTTAGCTTCTAAGAGAAGAATCAGAGAAGATTAGAAGAAGAGGGCTTAGGAGAGAGAAAGAGGGGCTAGGAGAGCTAAACGGAGCTTGTATCTTACTCCGATTTTTGTAAAACTTCTTTGTAAACACTTATATATATATATATATATATATATATACTATAATATATCAAATTTTAACCTATGGAAAATGAGTTTTGAGGCGCCAGAAGCCGTTCGATAGTCATTCTCACGTAATACTGTAGGATTTCACCGGATCTACTTCTTTCGCTTACTCTAATACATATATAAGTGCTTATATTCGTCAGATCTGACTTTTTAACCGTTCATTTCTTATAAATAGTCAATATTTAAGCTTTATTGACTAGATCTGTACTAGATCTAGCCAGATATAGCTTTTAACCAGTTCAAAAGTTGTCAAACTTGAACCTAGAAGCTAAAATGGCTAAGATCTATACAGATCTAGTTTTTTTAAGTATTTAGCGAACATATGACCCTAGATCTGTATCTAGAGGAAACTGAAAGCTATGGGCTACTCGCTAACGAGGATTCAACTGATGAATCCTTCGTCCAACGATGTCTAGTATAAATATATATTTTATTTCAGTATATTCATTATGCAGACTGTTTATGTGATATCCTGTGAGCCTAGGAGCTACAGGATCTACGATTCAATCAATGAATCTAGATCCGGTTCCCGTGATGGAGCTTTTCGATTGTACAGCCAGCTTGCAAAAATTTGTACTTGTAAATCCAGGGCCTTAAAATGGTTATACAGGTTTAAGGCCCCAACATAGTGAAAACTGTGATTGTGGTGCTCGGGCTCACTTCGATGACTTTTATGCCCATAAGGAGTCAAACAGTTATATATCTAATATTTATATTTTGTCGAAGATGCTTCGTATCTTGAGAATAAAATCAAAACAAGCCGAATATGTAATAAAATAGAAGTATCAAAGGAATTCAATTCCTGCAAGCAAAAGGGTTTGAAAACCTCTTTTCAAAACATCACTTTCATATGATTGTTTAAAATGGATTTTTCAATAAATCAAACCCTTCGTATATAGGTCCAACGAAACACAACACTATTTTCAAATAAAGCACTTCAGGCACAATTAACTGGAACACACACACACACACAATGCTTAGGGAATGAAAAGACGCAGTAATCGTGTTTCACGGAAGTCGGGGGGTGCCTAATACCTTTCCCTCGCTTAAGCAAGCCCCCGAACTCTATAAATCTCGGTTTTCAAGACTAATTAAACAGAGTCACATATTGGGCCATATTGTAAAACCTTTCAAAAAATCTGATTGAGTTGGTACAACCATTTAACTCATACCAACTGGCGACTCTGTCTAATTTGGCCCAATCATTAAAATTAATCTTTTCAAATTGTCAACATTGTATGTCAGTCTTTTCCTAAAATCTCACCCTTTAAGCAAGATAAATTAAACTACATAGAAAACATAAAGGGTAAGAATCAAACACTAGGAATTGAGGATTTTCCCAGCGTTGACACTTTTCATAATTCAGTTTTGGTACACCTTGGACAAGGTCCTTTGCAACTAATTTGCTAATCAACTCCATGTGCACATGCCCTAACCTTCTATGCCATAGAATAGATTAGTCTTGAATAACAGCTAAACAAATGTCTTCATTTTGATTTACAAAATTAATTGTATAAATATTTCCTTCCCTGTTAGTTACTAGAGGAACATTATGAGAGGTATGAATAATAACACATTTATCTTTATCAAAAATTACCTTATGACCACTATCCATAAGTTGACTTGGACTAATTAAATTATATTTTAACCCTTCAACATGTTATTGAACATTATCAATGAAAACCTTACCATTTCCAACTTTACATTTACTGATAATTTGACATGTGGTGTCATCTCCAAATGTAATTAACAATCTCACCTTTCTTTGCAACAAGTGATGTGAATTTGGTTTTATCACCAGTCATGTGTCTAGAACACCTACTATCTAGCACCCATTTGTTTGATGGGACTTTAGCCTTTAACATAACCTACAAAACAAAAGAAGTAGCTCATCCTTTTGGTACCTAAATCTGTTTGGGTCCGTTTCTGTTAGTAGCAATTATTTCACTTTTCTTTACCCAAACTTGTTTTATTTTTATTTTATTGCAGTTTGTATCAAAATGTCCTTTTAAACCACACTTTTTGCAAGTAACGAAAAGTCAGCAATAAAGAGGCCTATGCCTTGATTTATTATTAATTATTCTAATTTTATTAGTAGTACTTTTTATGTTCTTAACAGGATTGTACCAAATTCTTTGTTTATCTATACTTGACCTTTGAGCGCTCAACATTATATTCAAGTTTTCTTTTCCTTGAACAAAATTTGCAAGATCTCTTTTTAAATGAAATTATTTCTAACTCATTGTTATTTGCATATTTATTATTTTTCAATCATTAAATGCATCAATACATGCAGTCTCATTTTTAGACTTCCTTTTAAATTATCATTTTCCTTTTTAAGAATATTGTTTAATTTCTTCATGTAATTTATTTGCACGATTATACATAATTTTATTATAGTCATCTAAGTAGTCAATTTTAACATTTAACTTGGACACTTCATTCGATGTACAATCTTTAACTATTTCTTATTTTTATTCAATCAATGTTTTTACTTCTTTCATTAAATCATTTATCCAATTTTTTAAATGAATAGTTTTCTCTTTGATACACAGATTTTCATTCTTTAAAACAAGATAATCAGATATAGTAATTTCACTAAGTTCAGTGTTTACCTCGGATGATTCTTGGTTGTCTAATATGGTGAAGCATAGTTAGGCGGTTTCATCATCTTGATCAGCTTCATGATCGGATTCATTGTCACACCATGTCATTAATGTTTTCCCTTTTTTGAATTATTTCTTTTGTTTTTCCTTTTGAGTTGGAAACAATCTCTCTTAAAGTGACCATGCCTTCCACATTCAAAACAAATTTTCTCTTGTGGTTTTTGCTTGGAATCCTTCTTGTTGTTGAAAGATTTACCTTGGAACTTAAATTTGTTCTTTCTAATAGCTCTCTCAATTTTCTAGTCATCAATGTTATTTCTTCATCATCTTCTTCCATGTAGCTTTTGGCTTATAGTGCTAAAGTCTTCTTCTTCGGTGCCTTATCTTTGTGACACCCCCAAACTTGGGTACTTGAAACCCTTATTTGGTGCTTCATGATATCAAGCATTCAACATAATATAATAACAAGCTTAATGAAATTATTACATCAGAGTTCTACTAATCCCAGGTGCGTAGACCTTTAAGTAGTTATTACATGATAGTTAAATATTTACAAACATATTAACCATCTATTACATAATATTTCATCTACTCAGTAGCTTTCCCTTTGCCCTTGTCCCTACTAGACCCTTCCTCCTGAACCTGATTAGCTGAAAACATTTATAACAAAGCAAGGATGAGCATTCAATTGCTCAGCAAGTAATAACATTCTTTAATATCTTCACAACAAATAATGTTTTCTTTGAGGCATGCTTTGACAGTGAAACAAAACTGTAAAGCAATTAAATCTTGAATCATTCATATTCCTGGAATATTATATAAATATTGAACAGCCGAGAGGTCACAAGACCATGAACAATCTTTTTCTTTTCTTGAAAAGGTTCTATCAGAAATTCATCTGTGAACCGTCTTATCTTACGGGCACGGTGGGTGATCAGCCCGTTATGCCCTGTATTGATCAATACTATCTTTTTCAGAACAATTTTCATGTTCAACGTCACCACTCCCAGAGTGCAATATAAAATATCCCATTTCAGGATTTGTTCATTCTCAGACTGAATTCAAACTATAACAATATAGCTGGATAACTTAAATCAATGCACAATAATATTTCAAGACTTATTATAAAGAAATTGAAATATTTTACATCTGTGTCTGGCTAGAACAAATGGCTCAGACCTACCTTCAACCTGTTCATGCATATTGAATTTCATTTGATATACATGAAAATACATTACCCATTCTTTTGAAGCTGATTGGAATAAAAAGGTCTTATTACCTTGTATTATTCATAAATAAATGACAGACAGTTCAGAATTTAGGGAACCTGTCCATATATGAATAATTCCAAAATACTTGCTCAATATAGAGTAAGACGTAGATACTTGCCTTGTTCGTAGACTAGGGATACAATTCAGCTTAACTTGTGTGTTCTCACAAATCCTACACAGTTATATATATGCATTTACAAGCATATTAGCCACATAACCAACTCATATAGCTTGCACGTATGTTCACATCTCACATAATCATATAATCACATTGATCATGTCTTTAGTCTGTATTCTTACATTTGAGATATTTCTATACATTTTTCAAATACCTCACTTATGCTTTCAAGACAGCCATTTCCTTTCATAATAAGTTTGACATAATCCCAATTCATGAATCTCATATAATTTCAATTCATATTCCTTTTGTATCTTATTATGTGAATATGACATAATTTCCTTCATAACTTATGTATTTAAAGTGAATACATAAGGTATTCCATGAATTGAATATAATTGTACATTATAGTTTTTAATTTGCTTTGCAAACTTATATTGACAAACTATTTACTCAAACTCATTGCATTTCTAAGCTATGCCAAAACAGCCCTCTTATAGCATTAGTAACCCTTAAAGGTACTAATAGCTCAAACTTGGCTTAGCAATTCCAATGAGAAGTCTAATTACGCCAACCTGCTATCTCATAGATTATAAACTCATTTATAGTGAATTACATGTCTTGGGTGTAACTAAAACTTGTTTGGGTAATTAATAGTTCTCAAATTATAGTTTCATTTTGATGCGTTATTGTGTTATAAATACTTGCTTTTCACTATAACGCCAAAACAATCCCTTACTTGACTACGTGCATCAAACAGCACTGTTATGACATAACAATTCCATAGCATAGCTCAGTTTAGTTTAGCAGCCCTCTATTGACTTTCTAGGCCAGCAGCCAAGCTTGGCTTGGCCCTGTGAGGCTTAAGCAAGCTTGGTGTGGCCATACTTGGCCATGTAACCCTAACCCCAACATAGCAGCCCATAACTTACTAGATTTCCTTCATTAGTTGACATCTTTTACATTATTCATATAATTGAGTACGGCTTTGTTATATATTCTACGTGCGCGTGCATTTAGGAGTTAGAAGTTAAGCTTTATAAGTAAACCTTCAAGTTGCAACACAATGCAAAACATGGCTCACTAAGGCTGCTACAGTAGCTACTCGCTGCTGCCATAAGGTAGCAGTCCCTTATCCTTAACCACTACTCTGTTAAACTTTTATTTCTTGTATGCTTAGCTTGCTTATAAGAAATTTGAAACTAATATAGTTAATACCCCTACTCAAGGTTGTTATGGCACTCCCATGACATCAACTGCTGCTGCCCATAGGCAGCAGCCCTCCACTTCTTACCATCTGCTGCTTGCAAATAGGCAGCAATTGCAGCCCTGCTCCCCCTTAATTCCTAAACCCCAATTTATATATTCTAATATGATATATTATGGGGACAAAGTAGATAACATACTCTCCTTATTAGATAACATGCTAACCACATTATTAAAACTATTTAACTATGCCAACTGAGAGCTCAAAAGAGAGCCCCCAGCCCGCTACAACTGCTGCTGTCAAAGACAGCAGCCCCACACCTTCAAGGTCATTTCCTTTTTCTATACTTTGAATACACATGATGGTTATCTCCCTTTTTAAGAAAAAAAATCACATAGCATATGGAAGTATTTCCAGAATTTATAACACAACCATTTCAGTTCCAATAGGTTGCCCGAACAGTGTGTAAAGGAAGTAGCTTGACATACTAAGTTGAACTTTTATTGTTAACTAGAAATTGAGTTTCGTTCTAACTTGACATACTCAAACCCTCTAGTTAACATCATATATGATTAATAAATCTAGCCCAAGCTTTACTTTAGTCTAACATTTAGTTTTCAGTCAAAACAGTTCTTTTAGAACTTTTATCAAACAGTTGGTAGATACAGTTTTAAGCTATCAGTTTCACAACCATTGGTTTATATCATGAACCCATTATATCCTCCTTATTACACCTCAGCCTAACCTATCTCCTCTATTCAAATTCAATCAACAACAGTTCAAAGTTCAGCCATATAAAGGAATAACCAACAATTTAACAAACTAACAAATTACTATCTTTTTAGCAATTTAAATTCTGAATTCCCATAAATTCTATATATAATCACATAGTTTCCATATAATCAGAACACATAACCATTTCATTGTTTAAAACCAAATAGTGTCCAGGATTTACTCTGTTTCCCAATCAATTTTCATGGACTTAATAACTTACTACTAACCAAACATCCATTCATTTGTTCACGTTTGGAAATAATAACAAATACAGTAAGGAGGAGTTATAATACCTGAAGCTAGTTGGTTTATAAGTCTCCTTGCTATCTCTTAGCTTCGATTTCAGCTACACCACAAAGAACATATGTTTGTGCTTGTTCTCTGCTTTTACCCGAAGGGAAACTACAATTCTGGGTGAAGAGATAGCGGGTGGACTGATAATAGGAGGAGAATGCAAGGAAGAGAAACAAATTGGTGTAACTTTGCTGAAGTGTTGGTTCTATTCACTCAATATAACGCCAGCTCCTACTTACTCTGTTTAGTGGCCATTTGATTACTTAACAAACTCCCAGCTCACGCTAAAAACCCAGCTCATGCTTAAATTAAATAAGGCTTTGTTTGGTTGCAATGGTCTTATAACCCATTTAATTGCAATTAGATACCATACCATTTATATATTACATGTATAAATAGTATATTCTTATACCTTAATCACATTTACATAATAACTATCACACAGTAAAATAATATTTAGTGTGACAATTTCCTCTCCATTTAAATAATTTACATCTAGCAAATTATTTAAATATCACCTATTTATAATGTCAAATTTCCAATTACAGTAGACCATTATATTACTAGCAATAATTTTCTTATATGAAAACAATTTCCTTAACCATGATAAAATAAAATAATGATTTTATTTATTAACCTTTTATTTTATTTACTTAGGAAAAATGAACCATTACAATCTTCTTCATCAGACCTTTTTAGCTAATTTTAAAATTCTTTACACTCTCCAAATAAGGTAAGAGTTTTCATGGTACTGATCATTGTCAATGAGTCTTGAAGAGCTGTGACTTTCGGTGCGAACCGTTTGGGCATAACTCTTAGCAGCTTTCTATTTTTTTTCCTTTGATCAATTTTTCGACCAATCATGCTTAGCGAGTTCATTAGAGTGAGGAACCTTGCTTGAGTTTCTTTGATTGTTTCATTTTTCTCTAACTTGAAAAGCTCATACTCTTGCATCAACATGCTTAACTTGACTCCACCTTAGCAATTCCCTTATGGCTCATAATAATTGTATCCTAGATTTCTTTTGTCGTGTTACATGCAGAGACCTTATCGATTTCAAATTGAACCGTGCCACTCAACAGCATGTTCATGGCTTTGGAGTCATAGAATACCATATAAGATTCATTTGCATCCATTTTCATGAGAGTCTTAGGTCTACCATCATCATGCCTTTGAATGACGAGTCCATTTTCAACTACCCACCATTTCACATGGGTCCTTGTTGAGATAAATCTTCATTTTGAATTTACAGAAATTGAAATTCTCGCTCCCTAACAATGCTAGTGGACTGCCCTTCTTGAAAGTTGAGGTATGCCATAGGATCTTCCCCTACGATTTTCAATGATCAATATTAGTAGAGCCTTGTTCTGATACTAAATGTAATTTTTTATATGTGCACACCTAGGGGGGTGAATAAGTGTATATGGTAGAAATGATCAACAATGACAACTTTTTGATTTTTCTGCTACAGATTTAAATTAGACAGGTAAGTCTCTCTGCTTTGGTGTCTACTTTAACTTAAGTTCTTCAATTACTATCAGATAGGATACCAGATTAGTGTTAATTCGTGTGAGTACGACATAATAATATATGCAGATGTATATGAGTATATGATAGATATTCAAGTGCAAAATTAAAACAATATAAAGAAGATAAACATAAAATCACAACACCAAGATTTTTACGTAGTTCGATCCCTATCCTCTAATCTAGTGGCATATTTCACGTTCAATACCAATTTGTATTGTAGACTCATTTTATTAATAAATTAACGAATCATTTATAAATACTCCCTGTACAAAGAAGCTCTGATCTTTGGACACGATTGCCCCTTTCCACAACAGCAACTGTTTTGCACCTCGACAACTCTTACACCTCTGCAACTTCTAGAGCTTCCTTTGTACAGCCTTATCCATTATTGGATCAACCAAGCAAAACACGGCTTGAATACAAGTTTTAATAAGGAGGATTATGGTTACAAGATAAGTATGATTTTCTAACCAAAAGAGATTAAGAACAAGACACAAATGGTTGCTGAAAAATTTCTTTAAGATCAACTCTTAATATCGGAATGTGTATAGCGTGAATAGTTCTGCCTTTTCTTTTTTAGTTGAGAGTGATGAATATATAATATATGGACTAACGACTATAAAATATTATTAGCATAAATGTCACGATCATAGTTGGAAAAGAACACAATTTCAGCAGTGAGATATGATCCAACAGATATGAGATGATATCTTTCCAAATCATATTTTTAAAGATTTTGAATTTTAAAATAAAACAATTTGAAAAAGCTTAATTGAAGGAAAAGATAATAGAAACAGATTTGATATGATCCAACTGATAGAGTCCCAATCAAATTAGTTGAGCATGACTTATTCTGTTTCCATAATATAGACTCCCACTCAAATCAGTTTGCATGACTTATTGTTTTCATAATATCATTACTTAAATACTTGTCAAGATATATTAAAATAGATTTCTAGCAATATAAATGATGCCTTGCAATTAAAAACTTTGGGTTAGAAAATCTTACATTATTTCCTAGGTGTTTCCTTATTGACCTAGTCTAGTAGGCAACTCTATGAAGTTTTATATCCATGTTGGGCTTCACAAAATCAGCATATATAAATCCATTTTCGGTAGCACCATATATGATCAACCCAATCCATATAGTCCAAACCTGCTCTTTCAAAACAGCTTCATAGAGTATATATATGAAGCAACATTCTCTCCCTTTTTGATGATGACAATATATAACACTCCTAAATATATGACGGTATATAAAATCACAAAACATCTCCGTATGTTGTCATCATTAAAACAAAACATATAAACTAACCATCTTTGCAACCACCTTCGTACACTAAATTTTCAATTCTAAATTCCACAGAGATAGCAATTAGCATACATTTCCGGGGTAGACATGTACTTGAATGATTACATTCATATATAGCCATACCATGTAGTTGGATTGGTCAGGTCATGTTATTCAACATATGATCTGCTTTCAATGGAGATAAATTTTTTTAGAAAAAATGAAAAAAAGACCCTGTTGCTTCATTTTTTTTATTCGTAGTATGCATAAAAATAATTTCAGTAATTTTTGTATAGAAGGATCGAACAAATTATTGACCACTGATTTGGATTACTGTGGCAGTAAATACTTATTAATCACATGGCCACAGTTCTGTTGGATTTATTAATTCATGATTAGGTATTTTAATTACTTATTTTAGATCGCAACCCTTTTCCAGACCCATTCATCGGTAAATGTTGATTCAGGTCAAAGTTTTTCAAACATAACCAACCCGCTTCCCAGAAAATACACTTAATTGGCTATGGTCTTCCTTAATGAAGTCAGTCTTCCTAAAAGTGTCCTATATTTCTTAGCAAATTTTATCACTACTAGATTCCCCGTTTCCAAAAAATACAAAATATAATGATATTCAATACTCAGAGATCACCATGAAACATGTTATAATAATTTAGAGACTCACAGATGACCAATGAATGACCTTTTGACTTCACCCACACTCCATAAATGATAAGTTTTGTGGTTCTGTATATTGCTGTACGTAGTCAACTTTCATGATCCATGCAATTTGCAAAAGTATTTATTTAAGCTGTCAGAGACCTTGTCTCCTGCCAATCTACAGGTTGAAATTTCAAAGGAATTCACATGTATATGGTTAGAAACTTTAGTATGAATATTGTTTTAGAATATGAAATCCTTGTACAATTGCAAGCTACAAATTGAAATTCGAAGAAAACGTCAGATTTCTTAAGACATTTTGATATACAAATTTTTTATGCATTTTAATATTCTCATTTTTATTATTTTATATATTTATTTTGGTTAATTAATACATTTTATTGATTTTGTAGGATCTATCTTATTTATCTTGGTGAATAAGGCCGAAAAAGATAATTGCTCCATCTTTTAAAGATAGGAAAGGACCCTTGGGAGATTAGCATGTAGAGATTGAAGTCAAGAAGGAAAGAAGAGGATAAAAGGGAACAAAAGAGATCAAGTTCAATGAATCTAAATTAAGGTACAAATTTATTTTCTCTATAAATAAATAGGTGTCTTGTTTAAGAGGGAAGGGGGGGATGAATTAGAGCTTTCTTATTTATTTTTATCTTCTTTTTTTTTTTAGTTAGTTTATTTATTTTCATATTTAGTTAATTTCTTTAATCTAGGATGAAGATGACATTAAATAATTATTCATGATAATATGTATTATTATTTATACTTTTATGTTTAATTAATTTCGCCTTCATGTGTCGTTATTGAAATACATTCGTTTTATAGTTCTTATGTGATTTTAAATTAATTAAGAGGTTTTGATAGATTGTTGTTAAGATATGAGTTTTTCATAATTATGCTTACTCGAATCAGTTTTAGTTTTGATGAGTTATAGTTAATTCTTAAATTTTCATAGTCTATGTTTGACCATGTTAATTATAAAATTACTAAATTAAAGGGATATCAAAATCATAGTTAAGTTATAAAAATAGAAGAGATTGAATTATTTATTATGTTTATTGTTTAATGGATTCATATTCCTAGATTGCTTTTTTATTATTAGTTAGTTTAATTATAGTTAATCAATTCTCCATCTTTATTTCTAATTTACCTGAAATAAATATTAAGGATGTTTAAAAATTAATCTAGTCTCTATGGGTTCAACATGTACTTTTCAGTTCTTCAATTTGACATTGTGCACTTGCAGTTACATATTTTTATCACATCAAGTTTTTGGTGCCGTTACTAGGGTCTAGACTTAATTTTGTATTCCTTAATTTTTATTTATTCAAATTATTTTTAGTAATTTATTTCTAATATTATTTTTCTTAAATTTTTATTTTTTCAGGATTATCGAAGCGGATCAACAATGCGGAAAGACTAGATTATTGTTGCACTTTTTCTGGCATTTTGTATCTTATTTAAACAAAAAATAGTAGATTATTTTACTTTTATTAATTTTTATTGTTAGTTAGAAAACTAATTGTTGCATTCATACATTCACTCACGTAGAGCACATCTTGTTTAGGTTTTTATTTTATTTATTTTTTTGTCAAATATAAACTTGGTGATTGCTAGAGGATTGATGTATGTCAAAATTTCCCTCTTTCTCGTAATTCACGTAGTTTTAGGATATTTTATTTGTTTATAATTTTTTATTTTATTTATACATTTTCATCTTTAATCTAACATTAAGGGCAAAAACACATAATAAGATAAGGTGAGGATTTCATCACCCTTCATTAACAACACAACTTGCGTTTTGCATAACATTAATTAAACTAATAAAATCAAGTAGACGTTAACTCATAGGAATTTCGAGCTCAATTAAGACAAAAGACTCTAAGAGGATGCTAAATTTTAAATTAATTAAACTACTGATGTCTAGGCAAGTGGTTCAAAGGGCAAACGTCTCAAGAATGTGTGGTTATTTAATTAGTCATCGTACCCACTGAGAGACTCCCACTATTCGTACACCTACCAAGTTAGTGGTGTGATTAATTTCAAATTTTATGGACCTTAAAGTGTAACTTAGAACAATTATGAGCTATCTACATTTTATTTAGGTTAACCGTATAATTAGGATTTTTATTTTATTTATTTATATATTTGTGTGTGTGTGTGACTTTCGTGGTTAGTTGTATTTGTTTTGTGATTTGTGGAAATATGGACTCTTATTATAGTTGGAATAATAATTTTGTTGGACTGAAAATTTTTACGGTCAACTCATTGAACTGTAATCTTTTTACAAAAATTCGAAAAACCATCTACTCTGTTAAAATATTAATGGCAAATCTATGTGTCACATGCATGATATGCTGACAAGGAGAGAGAAACTGAGATGGATAATTAATTAAATTAAATTATACTCAATTCTATAAGAAATAGTTAAACAAAATATAAATCAAATTCGTATGCATAACAAATAATTCAATTAAATAAATAAATTAGTAATAAAAAATATTAGTTAAATTAATTAATAATAAAATATATTAATGTATAATTTTTACAAATGTGTTTATATTAAATTAATAAATTCAAATTTTATTTATTTTTTTAAATATTTTAAGTTCGTTTTAAAAATATAAATTATCTAATATTTTGAAATGGAAGGATTATTATCATTATTATCATCATCATTATTATTATCATTATTATTATTATTATTATTATTATTATTATTATTATTATTATTATTATTATTATTATTATTATTATTATTATTATTATTATTATTATTATTATTATTATTATTATTATTATCAAACCCAAATGCCAAAAACTATTATTGTTGGTCGATTGAAAAACTTTAACCTAAATTAATTTACACATAAAATCGTCCTCAAATATCTAGTACCCAAATTTAAAGAGAAAGAAGAAAGGTTTCAAATTGCAGAAAAAAAGAAGCACCAACCATTGGATGCATCACGCGACTTCGTTCTCCCTCTTCGAAAAGCCTGATCCGTTAGATGGAATGAGAAAATATCTAAATATGCAGAAAGTATGTGTGTGGGGTTAAATCCATTTTTCATCACTCTACTGGGGGTCGGTTTACATATGCATCACTGAAGTGAATTTTTTTACAACCGACTCATTAAACTACAAAAAATTATCAAATCGTTACAAATTCCGTTTAATGAGTTGACTTTTAACAGAAACCTGTGACATCAGATATGACCTACCCCACTTCTAATGATACATCATTTACTTCACGTGGGTTAGTCCTTGTCATTGCCACGATGGAAACTCAGTGGTTAAAACCAATTTGGTCGAGTAAAGTTCAGACAACGACAGAAAAGGAAAGCGCGCGAAGGAGTGAAGGAGAGAGACAGAAACGGGCGCGAACTCAGATCTTGTTGGCGACTCTTGATCATTGATGCGAATCTTGCTCTTGGATACGAATGTTCTAGTGCGAATCTGCTGTAAGGTATGATAGATTTCATTAATTTAGGGTTTCTGCACATGGGTTGGTTGGGAATGGGTAAGTTAGGGTTTTTAATTTATTGTAACCATGTTGTTTTCTCCATCTTTTTTGACTTTATAAATCCGACATGTGGACCATGGGTTGATTTCTGCCATTGTTGTCTTCTTCGGTCCCCCCAAGTTCTTTAAATAATATTTTTTAATTTATGTTTTGTATTTTTTGTGTTCACAGAATGAGTGGGATGTGTCAGTTGCATGTGCACTATGGGGGAAAATTTGTCCATCAGCCTAAAACTGAGTACAGGGGAGGTAAGGTTGAAATTTATCCCCGTGTTGATGTTGATTTCGTCTGCATGACTGCAATTAACTCATTTGCTGAAGCTTTAGATTATGATAGCAATGCTAAGGTTTATTTTAAGAATGATGGTCAGACTAGTGATAGTGGTTATAGATTGGTGCATGATGATGCCAGTATTATAGACATGGTGAAAGTGTGTCTCCCTTTTGGTGTGATTGAATGTTTTGTTGATCATATATTTCTGAATGAAGAAGGAGTTGTGATTGAACCACCTGATGTGAATGAACAAGTTGCAACATCTATTACTCAACCCCCCAATACAAAAGATAATAACAAGGGGAGTACTAGTGCAAATGCTAATATGAAGATGTCAAAGAGGACTAAGAAAAGGGCAGGTAGAATTAAGGAGCCTATAAATAATCAGAGGAGGAAGAGTAATAGAATTAAAATGATTCAGAATGCAAATAAAAAAAGTGATGATACGCCAATTGTGATTGGGGATTCAGATAGTAGTGATGCACAAAGTGATAGTGAAATATTAAGTAGTGATGAAGAATTAGTAGAGGCTAGGAAAAGTTGCAGGGAGTACAAGGCAGAGATGGCTAAAGTTGAAACAGAGAAAGGTGATGAAACAGAGAAAGATGATGAAACAGAGAAAGGTGTTGAGGGTGATGTATCTGAGGGTCATGTTGAGGGGGCAAGTCAAGGTGAGGAGGCACAAGGCACACAGGCTGAGGGTGATAAAGGTGCAGAAAGTGGTGATGAGGCTGAGGGTGATAGGTTAGTGAATGAGGTTGATAGAGGTAGTGAAGGAGATGATGTCAGTGACTCTGATGATAGTGATTGGCACAGTGAGTATGAGGACAGTGATGTATTAAGGTCCCCTTCAGAGAGCAGTGAAGATGAGGACCTTTGTTTTTTGGGTCCCCCTGTGAAAAAGAAAAAGCATGTACATTGTGATGTCTTTAACCCAAAAACAAAGAGAAAGCATATAAAGTTTACACATTACCAGATTTTTACCAATTTCAATGAATTCAAGACTGCCATTAGAGACTATTCAATTGCTAATGGCAGGAAGTTATGGTACAAGGTAAATGACAAAGTAAGAGTGCAGGTTAGGTGTGATAAGGGCTGCCCTTGGAAACTGTGGGCCAGTTATGTTCAAGGGACTGAGAATGTGCAAATAAAGTCAATACTGGACACACATAATTGTGTCTACAGTTTCAAAAACAAGTTGGCAAACACCAAGTTTCTGGCAAAGTTTTATGGAAATAGGATAAGGAAAAATCCAAACTGGAGGCTGAAGGACATGCAAGAAGAGATTAAAATCAAGTTGAAATTGGATGTAACACTTGTGAAGTGTATGAGGGTCAGGAATTTAGCTTTGGCAAGTATACATTCAGTTATGAAGGACCATTATTCAAGAGTTTGGGATTTCATTTAGTATGTTCATTATTTAGACTGAGAACGATAAAGTCTAACTTTGAGATATATTATATATTACAGTACACATGTAAAGGTAAAGAAAAGGTGGGATGCTCTAATGAAATGGTTAAAGATAGACCTCCACAAGCATTTATGTTTGTAAGTAAATGCTACTCATTAACCCATTATATATACTTTAATAGTTATTATTTAATTGCTCAATTAATTTGAGAGCTTTTATATTTTGTAGATGCCAACTCCACGTGTGATGAATACTACTGATTTTCCTATCAATAATACCCCTCCAACTAGTACCCCACCAAATGCAGCACAAAGTCTAAGCTCAGTTTCTTCCAAACTTCAAACCAGAAGAGGGGGGAAAAAGAACATAAATTATGGCAACCAAGAATCTACACGAGGGACATACAAAATTCCAAGGAAGAAGGATGGAGCAAACTTAGACCAGAATTAGGATATCATGCCTTTTGGGACTGAAGACTAAGATATTAATTTATTAGGTTTCTTATCTTTTGGGACTAATTTTTGGGATATTAAGTACAAAGATTTCTTATCTTTTGGGACTGACTGTGACATTTTGTATGTAATTATGCTACTTAATGATGGTCAAGCATAGGCTCTTATATGGAATGTTTGAACTGGATGATTATTAATATAGAATATATGTTTTGGAGCATTGAATTTCTTATCTGTAATGTTGGTTTCTTATCTTTTGGTTGTGTGTTGGTTACTATGTTGGTACATTTATTGGTTGTGTGTTGGTTACTATCTTTAGGTTGTGTGTTGGTTCTGGTTTAATGGTTTGGTGGTCTGCTCTGTTATGGTTCATAACAGGGTACATAAAACTTCATAGTCTATGCTCTGTTATGGCTCTGTTTTGGCTATGTTATGAACTGCTCTGTTATGACCTATTATGCTTTGTCATTGAGTATACTGCATTCATTTCTTGGTGCCACATTAAACATGAAGTCATAATAAACCAAATCAACATTCAATACATACTAAACAACCATCAAAACCAACATTAAGCATTCAATACATACTTGCCAAAATATACAGGTCTACATTTTTGGTTGCAATACAATGAACAACAAAATCCAAGAAATTACTAAACTAATCCATAATTTCTTCTCCATCAAACTTTGCCTGTCAATTTTCATCCTCAACTGCTGCCCTTGTCTTTGCAGCACCAAAACCTCTTCTTCTTTATTGTTTATCTCACCTCTGCTCATCAATGTGTTCCCAGATTCCAGCTTCTGTATTATTTCCATCAAACTCTCAATTTGCTCATTGCTTCTTTCTATCTTTTCCTTTAGCTGCAATATCACTTCCCTTGATCTCTCTGTAAATGGAGGATCACACCATTTAAAGAACCTACAACACAACCTGTTATCCTGCAAAGACAGAAACACACAAATCCATCCATCAAGCCCATAACATATATGATTTTACAGCATACAACAAATATATTAAGGTCTACCAAGCATGAATTTGGGTATTTAGGTCAGTAAAAACATAACAACCTTCCATTTCTCTTTGAA